>OX369256.1:4545656-4853156 GCA_947284805.1 Coleophora flavipennella
CAGTCATAAAAATTATGTCCACAGTTGCGAAGCCGCGGGCTAAAGCTAGTATTCAATTAAAATTTTTATTTTTTTATTATTCACAATTGGTAAGCCCTTGGCATCATCTCACCTGATGGTAAGTGATGATGATGCCGAAGATGGAATCGGGCTTACCAAGATTCCCCAACGCAATGGAGAACTGGCTATCTTATCTTCAAGCCGGAACACATCAATGTTGTTAACACTGATGTTTGGCGGCAAGACTTAGATAAGATGGTGGTAGCTAGCCAGGCGGGCTTAGAAAATGCCCTACCACCAACCAAACCGAGTCTTACAAGTTGACCCCACCGGGAATCGAACCCGCGACCTCCTGGTGTAAAGCGAATGGACTATCCATTACGCCACGGAGGCGGTTAAAAAAATTACTGTAAGACTGTGTAAGCTATCACTATGAAAAAAATATACAGAGTGTAACAAAATTGGTATAGGACCCGTTAACTGGGGCTTCTACTCATCATACTGAACAACTTTTGTTCTAAGAATTTGCTGAAATCGCAAAAAAAAATTTTACTCTTCATACAAATCGATCATCCGATCGACCAATTTTATTTTATTCATTTTAGTATGGAGGGTCCAATTTTTTTTTAGAATTGACTATCTGTTCCTTGGGGAAAGTTCTTCAGTATGAAGAGTACAACCCACAGTTAACGGGTCCTACGCCATTTTTTACACCCTGCATAATATGCTTCAAATAATGAAAAATCTATTAAATTAAATACAATTTTAAAAATATTACCACAATATGTTAAAAAATATACTGTAGGTAGACCCTGTTTTTGGTAGACATTGCAAAATTTCTCGACATAGTTAATGTTGAATGAAACCAACACACAAAATCGGTGACTTTAAGACCTTTAATTTTAATTGAACACATTTTTTTAAACTTATTTGAAAGTGAAGAAAAGTAATAAAACATGTGAAAATCGAGAAATAGGTGTTCGGTTTCAACGTTACAGCCGCGTTGAAGCTCGCATTGATTTGAACTTAAAATGTTCCATATTATTTTACACGTATCAACCTGCTAGGATTTAGTCATCTTAAAGCCTTAAATAGGTACCTAACTAAAGGATAATTTCAATTTGATAACAATTTCAATTTATTTTATCTCACTTTTAGGGTTCCGTATCCAAAGGGTAAAAGGACCCTATTACTAAGACTCCGCTGTCCGTCCGTCTCTCTGTCCGTCTGTCACCAGGCTGTATTTCATGAACCGTGATAGCAAGGCAGTTGAAATTTTCACATAATATGATGTATTTCTGATGACGCTATAACAACAAATACTAAAAATTAGAAAAAGTGAGTCTCCATACAAAAAACGTGTTTTTTTGAAACTTAAAGAAACTAGTGCCATCTAGTATGATGGTACGGAACCCTTTGTGCGCGGTTTTAACTCGCACTCTACCGTTTTTTATATAAATTCTGCCTCTCAGTTCTCTGTAGTGCTTCAACTAAATAAAACAATTGCCTACTTGGAATTTTTATATTAGCTCTAAAGGAAAAGGTCAAAGTTAAAATTAGTACGCAGAGTACAGTATACACGTGGGATAATAAATTTGCCTTCAAGGTTATTCAAGGTGATGGAGCGAACTATGATCAGAGTTTCCCTACGCCATCGAATCAGAAATAACGAGGACCAAGTTGACCGGCATAGTTCACAGACCGCCTTTGGGGTAGTAAAGTTCTTGAGTGGTGACCACGCACCGGGAGACGTAGCGTGGGCAAGCCTCCCACTCGGTGGATCGAGGACCTAGTGAAGGTCGCGGGAAGCTGCTGGATGCGGGCACCGTCTTTGTCTAGCAGTGGACGTCTTCCGGCTGATATGATGATGATGATTAAATTTGGATTTCGAGTGAGAGTACGTATCTATTGTAGCGTTTCTTGCTACTTATTTGATCTTTTTGCGCTTCTCTCTTCACAGTTGTTAGGTTAGGTTAGGTTAGGAGAATGTGCTCCTTGTCCAAATTTGCTTTTGAATATTTTGCTAGACTTATTATGCTTTTATATTAACCTTTTCAACCAACTTCCAAAAGAGAAGAGGGTCTAAATTCGACTGTATGTTTTTTGTATGTTTGTTACGCGATATATTCGCAGATTATCAACCGATATTAATGACTGTTTTTATTCAATAGGGTATGTCGCCAGGTTGGTCCTATATAAATGTTATCAAAATAGTTTATACACATTTTTTTAAAAAATTACAAAAACTAAAAATTTGCGTAATTGTTTTTTTTTTCTTTTTTATTAAAAATTTGAGAGCGTTTAAATGCAACTCACCTGATGGTAAGTGATGATGCAGTCGAGGATGGTACACGCAAACTCAAATATGCCTATTCACTCTTGCCTTGAAGATCCCCATTGATTGTACTTAGTTGTTGCGGTTGAAGTAGATTTTTAACGTGTTTAGCGTTTCCAATTATTATAAACAACATCAGGGTGGAATTGCGGAATCACGCACTTGTCCTATTGCAGGCGAAAGTCTGCACAAATGTTCCATGATATGGCGCACACAGCTCTTAATCAGCATCCCAAACTTTCGCAAGATCTCTCTGATGTTATTTTGTTTTATTTAATATAACCCTATTAACAGGGTTAAAGTGCGAAATAATACGCTTGTCCTGTGGCAGGCAGATGTTCCGAGTTGCTAAGCCCTCAGCTCCCAACTAGAATGCTGTGATTTGCGACCCCGAACTTTTGCAAGCTCTCTCGTCAGAGTCAATGTCAATTTATAATTACCCTACCATCAGGGAGGAAGTACGGAATCATACGCTTGTCCTGTCACAGGCAGATGTCGGCGCGGACATCCCAACGAACATTTGCGATCTGAGACTCTGAGCTTTCGCAAGCTCTCTGTGATGTGAACCTTTTTAATAATAACCCTACAATAAGGATAGATATGTGGATCATGCGCTTGTCCTGTCGCAGGCAGATGTCGGCGCGGACATTCCAAGCAACATTTACGATCTGTGACCCTGAGCTTTCGCAAGCTCTCTCTTATGTGAACCTTTCTACTAATAACCCTACCATAAGGATGGAAATGTGAATCATGCACTTGTCCTGACGCAGTGTGGATTTTCTAACCAGTATGCGATATGCTACCCCGAGCTTTCGCAAGCTCTCTCTCTCTCTCTCTCTCCGTCTCTTATGTAAAGCTTTTTACTAATAATCGTACCATCAGGGTAGAAATGTGGAATCATGCGTTTGTCCTGTCGCAGGCAGATATCGGCGCGGATGTCCCGAGTTGCGGCGCACGCAATCCCCGACCAACATGTTGCGATTTGCGACCCTGCACCTTCGCAACCACTTTCTGACACTGATCTGTTGAAAAATAAACTGCGTAAGAAATCTTTCCACATTCTGGAACGATAGGTCTTCTTCTTCTTGGAAATGTCATGTCACTTCCTACTCAGTATATAGGTACGCTTTCCTATTGGTGGTGTTGATGGCATACCTATCCTTTACCATATCAGCTAATAAACGTCCCCACTGAGGGGCCTACCTTGAAATAGGGCGATCTGGCCTTAGTCGACCTCGCGGGGGCAGCGTAAGAGCATCTGATAAAAGTACATATCAAATAGAAATTCGAAAACACATTGGTACGTGGCAGGATTCTAACCATGCCCTCCCGGATTGGAGGTAGCGGCCCTTGCCATTTCCTTACCTATCATTAGGGCGTAAATAATATAGGACATATACTTGGGGCATAGTTCGCGAAACATCAACATACGCACAGTCGCACACCTCCAAAATAGTCCTAACAACCTATGAATCTCTATCAAAACTGATTGGTTCCTACACTCGATTGGCAAATACAACCTTGGTTGTGCTTGTTATCTCTTGGTGAATCGATCGATGTAATAATAAGACAGTGGCAACAAACCCTTTGTACTGGCAATGACGTTTGCGCACCCGCACCCCATACCCGCAGTCAGCGGTACAATCGCCCCACCGGCTCCACTCGCTCCACTCCGGCGCAACCACTGGCTCCTCCAATGTATCGGACCCGTGCCCAGGCATAGGTTCGCAGACGCGGTTCACACACCACTGGAATACAATGTAAGTATATGAAATAACTTCATAAGTGCGGAGCTGAAATTGACGAAAGCTGTATTAAAAAGGGTGTTAGAAAAATAAAATACAACGTAAACTCTGTAATACGTCACTCGACATAACGATTCACTCTTTAACATGTCAAAATTTTCTGGCTCCAGTTGGTTTACTTTGGCGCTAATTTCTCTCTGTATAACGAAAACTCTCAATAACGTCACAATATGTCCGGTCCCTTGAGTGTCGCTATATAGAGTTTACACTGTATGTACGTATAACATCGTCATTTTATATCTGTCGCAGGCATACTGTATAATTCGTCATTAAACAGGTCAGGCAAATGTCAGTCAAATTATATAATGGCGAGGGCGGGCTCTTTGACAGTTACATCAATCAAATCTGAACGAACCTAACATCGCTCGCTTCGCGAGCTCATTTACAATCTGCCGTACGGCATTTTGACAATTTGCCTGGCTCGGCATTGAAAGTTTATATACGGACGAATTATTTAAATTTTCCTGGCTCGGCATTTTACAATCTGCGTACAGAATTTTACATTTTGCCTGACCGTTTACATACGGACGAATTATACAATTTTCCTGACCGTATGTAAAATGACTTAATCATACAATTTGCCTGCCACATTTTTTCATTCATATCAGCTCATATACGTCCTCATCGAGGGGCTCGAGCCTACCTTGAATTAGGGCGATATCTTCTGCCACATATCGATGATAATACTCCATAAATAAAAATTTACAAAAAAACTCTTTTTCTACAACTTTCAGCAAAGTTGTAGAAAAAGAGTTTTTTTTTAAAAATTCACAAAATAGCTCCACTCCAAAAAATATGCCATTTTACTTGAAACCTGATGTATAGAAATAAATTGTACAGACACGATGTGCACACTTTTTCGCGAAGCCTTCACCCTCGGTCGTGGTCGGGCATACACCAATCAACAATGAAAATACACTTACTTAGTAGCAAAGAAAAGCTAGGTATATCAAAAATTTACAAATAATTTGGGTTTGTATGGGAGGTACTAATTTAGATTTTTCATAGAGTAATGAAGTAGGCCTTATTAAGTCCTAATTATTTGCAAAGTTTCATAAAAGTCGTTCGAGCTATTTTTGGGAAAAGGTTATAACCTGGATTTATATGGGAGGTACCTTATTTCGATCTTTTTGGAACAACGAACTACCGCGTACTGCAGGCCATGTATATTGATAGTAACATACCGAGTTTCATCAAAACCGTTACAGTGATTTTTGAGTAAAAAAATAATAAGTGATTTTTTTACTTTGGCGCAACCCTGAAAAAATTAAGGTAGGGGAAATTTGAAGAAAAGCCTGGAGATTTAAAAAATAAACTTTGCTTTAACCCAAATTTCACCCAAATCCGTTCAGTAGTTTGGAAATTATACCACCGGGCGGACGTACAGACAGACACAAATACACGCACACACTCACAAACATTTTTTATTTTTAGGGTTCCGTACTCAAAGGGTAAAAACGGGACCCTATTACTAAGACCGCTATCCGTCTGTCTGTCCGTCCGCCCCACCCTCTGTCCCCAGGCTGTATTTCATGAACCGTGGTAGCTAGATAGTTGAAATTTTCACAGGTGATGTATTTCTGTTACCGCTGTTACAACAAATACTAAAAAACAGAACAAAATAAATGTTTAAGGGGAATTCATACAACAAACCTGTTTTTTTGCTCGTTTTTGCTCGATATTGATAATGGCAACCAATAGACGCTTCAAATATTCACAGAATAATAAGTTATATATTCACCTTAAAAATAAATAATTAAATTAAAATAAACAAATATCTTTAAGGGGGCTCCCATACAACAACCGTGATTTTTTTGCTCGTTTTTGCTCGATATTGATAACGGCAACAGTTAGCCGCTTGAAATATTCACAGAATAATGAGTTGTATTAGTCTACTTAAAAATAAATAATTAAATTAAAATAAAATTAATATCTAAGGGGGGGGGCTCCCATACAACAAACGTGATTTTTATAGATAACTAGCTGTCCTGCCGAACTTCGGTCCAACTTACACTACACTACCCTACCCTACCCTACCCCAAAAAACTTCTCCTGACAATAACGAAAGCAACAAAAAAGAATTAGCGAAATCGGTCCAGCCGTTCTTGATTTATAAATGGTGTAACTAACACGACTTTCTTTTATATAACGTGTACCAAAATTAGCTGAAACTATTTTAACCCATGAAACTGAACAACTTTCCCCATGGAACTCATAGTCAAATCGTAAAAAAAAATTTGGCTCTCCCATACTAACTCGATCAGCTGATCAGCCAACTTAGTATGGGAAGTTCAGCTTTTTTTTTGAGATTTGACTATGGGTTCCATGGGGAAAGTTGTTCGGTTTCATGGGTAGAAGCACCAGTTAAAATTTCAGCTAATTTTGTTAGACCTTATATATATAGATGGTACGGAACCCTTCTTGCGCGAGTCCGACTCGCAATTGACCGGTTTCTTTTTTAGACTAGTATCGATCGCCCCCATGAAAATCTCAACTTAGATTTTATTTGCCATCACAATACTTTCTTCACTCCGTCGCCGCACGAATGTAAAAAGTGGCGAGAAAGAGAGCTACGTTATGTTAGTACTAATATAATTTATATACTTTGGCAAAATCAAGAAGTATATTATATATAGGTAAGTTTCGTCCTTTCGAGCTACGGTAAGCTCCAAGACGAGAGCAGCCATGATCGTTTCGTCCTCGGGAAATGTATATAATGTGAAAAAAAGTTTTACTTTTACCGTGGTTTCATAAAACCACACAATCCTTTTTTTGTTTTTGCTCTATCGTAAAAATGGTAAATATACAAGCGTAAAACTTGGTGTAATTATAGTACTAATCCTAAAAAAAATCGGCGGAGTCACGTTGATATCTTTTGTTTAAAATAAATAGGTTTGATTGTTATAACTGTGTAGAGAGGTATGGTGGTACAGAACCCTCGATGCGCAAGTCCGAATCACACTTGCCTGGTTTGGCTGTGACAAAATTCTATAAGTATCGCAGAAATCTTACTAATATCACAGTACAATAAAGAGTACTAGCTAATATATATTATGTAATAAAAACGCGAAAGTTTGTAAGAATGTATGGATGGATGTTTGTTACTCTTTCACGCAAAAACTACTGAACGGATCTGGCTGAAATTTGGTAGGTAGACAGATTAGGACTTGGATTAACACATAGAATACTTTTCTCCAGGCCCGCGAGCCGCTTGCGGCTCGCGCACTACGCACCCTCAAGCTATACAAAACCAGTATACGTGGGCCTCGCGTATGTTGAAACGCAAAGGCTTCGCGCGGCCACCTTATACTGGTTTTTTTTAGCCTGATGTGTCGCTGTCCATAACTGCAATAACAGCGAATGTAGAGATGTTACTCGTGATCACGATCCTCAATATTGAGGGACCAAGGAAGAAGAAGAAAACCGGCCAAGTGCGAGTCAGAATCGCACACATAGGGTTCCGTACCATCATACTAGATGGCGCTAGTTTCTTCACAACATTGATGTGTTCCGGCTTGAAGATACGATAGCCAATTCTTCATTGCGTTGGGGAATCATGGTAGCCCGTTTCCATATTCGGCATCATCGTCACTTACCATCAGGTGAGATGATGCCAAGGGCTTACGAATTGTGAATTTAAAAAAAGTTGAAAAAAAA
This sequence comes from Coleophora flavipennella, assembly GCA_947284805.1. Lineage (NCBI taxonomy): Eukaryota > Metazoa > Arthropoda > Insecta > Lepidoptera > Coleophoridae > Coleophora > Coleophora flavipennella. The sequence goes on from OX369256.1 coordinate 4,553,454, forward strand.
TACGTTTTTTGTATGGATACCCCCTTATTTTTTTAATATTTAGTATTTGTTGTTATAGCGGCAACAGATATACATCATATTATGTGAAAATTTTGTGGACTGGGACATGTAGATCCCTAAAAAGGTGTAAGATTTAGTGACGACATAGAATTAAAACTGACATTTGAACTCGGGTGAACAAGGACCTTTAGAACTTAGCTAAAAAGGTACTTTTTTAAAATAATTCTAAACAGTAAAAAAGGCATCTAATGAGATGCGATATTGAACCCTCGCAATGTGAGGAACTGGCAGCACAGCGCCCTAAATGGCAACACTTTGTAAAGACCAAAACCGACTATTTTGAAGAACTTCGCAAGATAGACCTGGACATCATCATCATCATGTCCTCCTTGCCGTATCCGGCAACGGCGACTCCTTCAAAATTTTTATTTCTCAGGCCTGATCTGTTGTTTGGTGTCGCGCCCTGATATGGCTTGCAAAGCCGAACTTTGTCTTAAAAACTTGGTCACAAGCTGCGCAGTATAGTTGGCCAGCAGAGTTGCAGGTATACGTATAGGAGGGCTTCGGTCTAGTCTTCCGTATCTGGCGCTTAGCTTCGAGGTCTTCTAGGCGTGTTTGCTCAAAGCGTTCGACACTTTTATGGATAGTGGAGCGCCACTCCGGTCTAAGACGAGCGAGATCCTCCCATTGATCACTTGGTATGCCACAAGCTGTGAGATGTCGTTTAAGAACGTCCTTGAAGCGCAGGTATTGGCCCCCCTGTTTTCCACTGTTAAGTTCGGAGTAGAAAACAGCCTTGGGTAGCCTACTATCGTCCATACGCAGAACGTGGCCACACCATCGTAACTGATGTTTCATTATGAGCGCTTCAATGCCGGACATTTCAGCTCGACGAAGTATTTCCGTGTTAGGGATATGGTCCTGCCACTTCACTCGCAAAATAGACCTTAGACATTTTAGATGAAATGCGTCCATTTTCTTGATGTCTGCTCTGTAGCAGCACCAGGTTTCCGCAGCATACAGAAACGTCGGCAAGACAATCGCTGGACAACAAACGCGACGAAATGAAAGCCCGACCACCAGCGGCTATAAACTATATTTAAAAAGAAAAAAGAATAAATACAATTAAACAACCGGATGTTGATTCGATTTTTTCTATTTTAGTGAGTTTACATTAATTTACATTAAACGAGACGCCCCTTCTCGTCCCGTCCCGTCCTATAGTTATAACCTTATTTATCGGTGTTTCTCATAAGCCCCGTGAGACATGGCCCGTTGTTGGAAGATCAGAATGTTGGATAATTTTGACGTTTCTCCTTACAGCGTCTGCCTTTCGCGGCTTTATATTAAGAGCCTTAAGAAAAATAATAAAAATTAAAAGTAGCAAGCCTCCCCAAGGGAAATGAATTTATTTGTGTATAATTTACAACCTTTTGCGCGTGGCTTCGCCCACGTGGACATCGTTTTTTTGACTGTCATTGAAGGTGAGAAGTGCGCGAGCGTGGACGTGACATTTCCCCAGATCCCTCGGGAACCATGTCAAGATATGTGCTAATTAGTAAATAATCCATTGTGCCTTTGCGATGTTAAAGAAATTAACCAAAAAAGAGTAATTTTTGAGTTCCCTTAGGAACTGCATTGGACTATGCTAATTTCACGAAATAAAAAGTAGCCTATGTCACAAGCTACCTGCATGCCAAATTTCATCAAGATTGGTCCAGGTGTTGAAGCATGAAGAGGCAACAAACAGACATACACCATTTTACATTTATAATATTAGTAAGGATTATGTACTCAACAAGAAGAATGTATGATATCTTTCCTTATTTTCAGTTGTGTTTATTTTGATAGTATTTTTTTGTATTAAAAATTTGAGTGCGTTTGACTATATCTCACCTGATGGTAAGTGACGATGCAGTCGAGGATGGTACAAGCAACCCCAAATAATGTCTATTCACTCTCCCCTTGAAGATCCCCAAATTATAGAAGTCGGGAAACACAGACGCAGGCATTAGTTCCAATCCATCGCTGTCCACATAATAAATGAGGAAGTGCAACGCTTCGTGCGTATAGGCTGAATATCAACAACAAAGGGGTGGAACCTTCCCTTGCGTCTCGTTGACCGAAGGTGGAATGGAGCTGGGGGAATGAGGTCGTGCATTTCTTATGCACACTCTCCGAAATGAATTCGATAGAATACCGAAAGACAGGCAACTTTGCGGTGATGCTCAAGGCTTTGAAGCTTTTTTTTGACAAGTTCATCGTCGCCAATGAGTCTTCGGGCGCGTCGGTCGATCGCGTTCAAGGTATCCAGCTGATAGTAGGCTGATCCATCCCATGTTGTCAAGGGTTCACCAATTGTAAATAAAAAAAATGGGTGAGAAATTTGCTAATAACTAACTTCATCACCATCACAATTTAAGAGCCGTGCTCTTGTCGGTGTAGCTCTTTCCAGGTCTCTCTCTCCCACACTATCTCCTTCATTTCTCTATACGTTTCCACCTTAACTTTCTTCTTAACTTGATGGTCTATACAAGCAATTCTAGGTCTTCCTCTTCCGCGCTTTCCTCGATCTTTCCTTTTATTCTTGATAAAATTATCGTGTCTAATGAAGTGTCCTATCATTTTTCCTCTTCTGTTCTCAATTGTCTCAATTATTTAACTAACTGCAAGGTACTAAAATTATTAACGTTTACAAATTTTCCTGCTTGTGGTGTGGTCCTCGAAAAGCACCACCCTGTCTCTTCCCGAGGATGTCGTAAGAGGCGACTAAGGTAAAGAAACTGCGTTCACCAACAACTTGACTGCAAACTGGTACTGCTCCGGCCGATCCAGCCACGTAGGAGTGAAACTAGACAAGAGCGATAAGCGCCGGGAAGTGAGCGCCTACAACTCCAGTACCATACTGGAGATGTTGGGGCCAGCAACCGCCAGCAGCGAAAGCGGCGGGAGGTGAGCGTGCCTACAGCTCCGGTATCTACTTGGAGAATAGGTAGTTGTCTCTTCCACGAGGCACTCGCCTTGCAGAGTATCAGGACAAGCGTCTAAGCAGTAAGACCTATAAAGAGTCGGTAAGTGGGGACGCTATATCATAAACCTGGTAGTTTAGCGTTTCTGGTAGATGTAAGAGATGGCATATCAAGCGTGAGGCTTATGGCATAATCCCCCAGTATGTTAATAAAATTAGTTTCAAAATGACTAATAAAATACAAATTTTAAATATCTAAAAGAATTCATTAAAAATTAAAAACTCGACTGCTTATATAATAGTAAATATGTTTGATTGTGAACTCTTTATTGTACAACAAAATATACATAGGTACAGAATAGAAACAACATGTACTAAGGTGGACTTATCTCAAATAGGGATCTATCCAGCCAACCAATGTATCATAAGTCACTCAAGGGATCAAGACGAATCTAACGATACCTCTCCAAAACTCCAAAATCTATCAAGCCGTTGAGGCTACATACATACAACACTTAAACAACATAAACCTTCTTCTGGCGCAGTCGGTTAAAAAGACGTAAAACTTAATAGAAAGCTATTGAAAAATACATCGTCCATTGCTCTTGTTTTGTATTGAGCGAAGCGCCATTTATCTGTGAGACACGGACCTCCACATTTACATAAACCTTTTAATACTTGTTATTCATGTATGACTGCAATTCCCAAAATGTTGTGTGCCAGAATCAGTAGAATCACAGTTGGTAAGCCCTTGGCATCATTGTATCTTGGAGAATCGAACCCGCTTTTTACTATCCTTACTAATAATTATATAAATGTAAAAATGTGTTTGTTTGTTTGTTACCTTTTCACGCTTCAACGCCTTGACCAATCTTAATGAAATTTGGCATGCAGGTAGCGTGTGTCACGAGGAAAGACGTAGGCTAATTTTTATCGCGTGAAAATAGCATAGCCCGATGCAGTTCCTGAGGGAACTGAAAATATACTCTTTTTTGGTTAATTTCTTTAATATCGCAACGGAACAATGGATTGTGTGATTTTTTGCCCTTAGATGGTTGAGAGGGTGGGAAATGAATGACATGATTTACTAATAAGCATATCCTGACATAGTTCCCGAGGGATCTGGAGCAAATACATGTCCACGCTCGCGAGCTGCTTGCGACTCGCGCACCGCGCACCCTCTAAGACAGCCATAAAAACGATGTCCACGCGGTCGAAGCCGCGGGCAAAAGTTAGTAGTTTAATAAAAGGATTTTTTTTTAAATGTTTTCTTAATGCCATTATGTTTTAAGTCTCTAGCACGTATACGTTTAGAAAACAAAATTTTGCGAATTGTTAAAAGCTTTATTGTTAAACTTTTATTGTTAGCTTTATTGTTTTATTGTTAAAAGCGGGTTAAGTGTTTTGATTAGTTGGGTGGTAAATTAATTGCTTGGGTGGTAAGTATTTATTGGGTGGTAAAAAATAAAATTTTGCGGTAACATGTCGGCCATTTTATCTTCAAGTGGCAGTTCAAAACTTACTAGGGCCGTAAAAAATGTTTGGGCGATAAAATAGTTAAAGTAAAGTGTTTTCAATCAATCAATCTATCAATCAATAGTTGATTGGGCGGTAAGTAAAACAGTTCCTTGTTCTTGGCGAGCATGATTGGCGCGTAGTTAGTTTAGTTGAAAGTGGCAGTTAGGAGTTATGAATTATGGTTATTAGGGTCATGAATGGGGGTGTGTGATTAGGGGATCATAGTTAAGAATAGGTACAAATAAATTCGGTGTTACATCAATTCGGCCCTTAGTTAGTTTGACAGCCACTGAGGTCGCATGGAGATTTTATTGAATTTATGCGTGCTCACGAATCGCAATGGCACGCTGATGGAATTGGGACAGCCATATGATGCTACGCCGTGCCGCGGCGGCGCCACAAAAGACCTCAGCTTCACACCCCTCAAGTGTTTAAAACGCTAAAACTAATGATAAATTCCTTACCTTAAGGCTCAGTGGTACTTAAAAATCTGTCTTTGTCTTTTTCTTTAAGTGTAAAGAATTTTCATCATATTTATCTTTAATAAAAATCCATTCGATGTTTTCCCTTCAGACACCTATGAACTTTATTTTAGTAAATAAATCATATTATCAAATTACTTCTTTTAAGAATAAAACCAAAAATAGACGATAAAATGGCTCGAAAAGAGGTACCTTTGCGAAATAATCCTATTGGCATCATCTCACCTGATGTTAAGTGACGATGATGCCGAAGATGAAGCGGGCTAACCAAGATTCCCCAACGCAATGGGGAACTGGCTTTCTTATCTTCAAGCCGGAACACACCACTGTTGTCAACAATGATATTTGGCGGCAAGACTTCGATAAGGGCTTAGAAAATGCCCTACCACCAACCAAACCGAGTCTTACAATTGACCCCGCCGGGAATCGAACCCGCGACCTCCTGTGTAAAGCCAGTAAACTTTGCCTCTGAGCTACGGAGGCGGTTAAATCGTGTTTCCACTCGATATAATCCCTCGTAACTGTTCACAATAACACCAATATGTTTTTCTATTTTTTAAATTTACTGTTAACTACTTTAAAAATGAATTCTAAAGACCTGTTTAAGTGGATTTTTAGGTAAGAGAATGTGAAGCTGCGACTTTTTATACAAACGGCGTTAACGATTTTCACCTCTTTAATTTTAACCGATTTGGACTAATTTTTGATACTTTTGAACAAAATCAAGGCTTATGAGTTTTTGTTTTTTCGATAAAGTTATTAAGTTTAATTTTATTGTCGTTCACGTGTTTATACAAAACTAATTACGGCCATTTTTTGTTTATTTATAACCGGTAATTCAATAAACGAAACGTATAAGCCTAGCTTTTGTTCTAACTGACAACCTATCAAAAATTGGTCCAAATCGGTTAACATTTAAGAGACGAAAATCGTTAACGCCGTTTGTATGAAAAGTCGCAGCTTCACAATCCTCTTAAACTTCAGATCCATTATCTATGGACTTAAAAGGATAAAATAAAAATAAAACACCAAGTACGAATCGGACTCATGTACCGAGGCTTTTGTACTTTGGATACGGAAATCTAACAATTTAAAAAACCTCGTAAAAGCTTTTAGGTACAAGATTTTATTAGAAAAGAGTTTTTATTCTCAAAAAGCTAAATGCATAAATGAATATAAATAGGTTCCAAATTCAAAATAGATAAGCACAGTAAAGTCTAGTTGGAAATGATGAAACATGTTATCAAAACTTTTTTATTATTAATTAGCATAGTTTTGATTCAATCTGGCATGTAGTTTTTGTATTAAAACGAAACTACGTTACGTTTGTATGGAGAGTCGAGCCTCCTGGTACGTTAGTACTAATATATGTACTTTGCTCGTGGGGGACCTTTAAGACTTAAATACCAACTGAAAATGGTTCATTTTTGAAGAAAACTCTTCACGATTTGTTTGAATATTTATCCTTTCTAAACAACTGGACTCTATTTCTTATTAACCGCGACAGCTAGATAGTTGAAATTTTCACAGATGATGTATTTCTGTTGCCGCTTTAACAACAAATATTAAAAATTGGAAAAAGTAAAAGTCTCCTCACAAAAAACGGGTTTTTTTAAACGTGAATTAACTAGCGCCATCTAGTATAATAGTACGGAACTGAAGAAACTAGCGCCATCTAGTATGATGGTACGGAACCCTATGTGTGCGGTTCTGACTCGCACTTGGCCAGTTTTTTTTCTTTTAAACTTAAAAAAAAGTTTTGACTTACCCCTATTTGAGCGAACGAAAAAACATATTTAATAACATTTTTCTTCATTCAGTTCGGGAACCTTAGCGGTAGTTCGACTGACGCTTGATCGTTTTTTATTATTTTTTAATTTTTGATTTTAGAGTAAGCACATATTTACTCTAAGTTTAATGGTATGTTTGAATCACGATTGAGCAAAAACAAAAAATAACCAGTTGGACGGCGTCGGCTTAGCAGTAGGGTTCTGTTGGCACCTTTAAAGTATGGAACTCCAAAAAAATCCCTCAGCTTTTATTTTGTGTTTACCATTTATTATCGTTATTCTTACAACTGGACATTATTTTGATTTAAAAACTAAGTTATCAATGTTTGCTGATTTCTTTCCACTTTCCTATTCTGATTCTAACAACTCGCAAATACGTAGTATAGCAAAAATATGGCAACCTTACATCAGATAAAATTCAATAGTTTAGTTTTAATTAAGCGACGTTTAAATATATACCTGAAAACCCTTCAATTGAAAAAAAAAGTCGGTTGAAAAAATATATGTTAACTTTATTAAATAAAACGAAGTGTGTGCTGGGACACATAGTAGAAGTGAAACTTCAACGTACCTAAGTACCTGCTTTATATCTCCATCTCAACTTTTCTCTATCTACTAATACAGCCGTTGCCCTCTCCGCCGCCGCCGCCAGCCTTTCTCTGTCTACCCCCTCCACGCGGCCGTAACGCTTTTTCGTGACAGAAAAAAACCTAATGCAGTCTATACAGGGTGACTTTTAATTAGTTCTTGATAACAAAAGGTATTCATGTACTTGTGATTACAAACAACTTTCCCAAAGAAACTATATGTCAATCAGAAAAAATACTTTTGGTCCTCAATCACATCAAATCGGCAAAAATGTATCTGTATCCTTTGACCAAAATTTTTTTTTCATATTTGCCTTAAAGTTTCTTTGGGAAAGTTGTTTGTAATCACGAGTAAATTCATATCCTTTGCTAATCAAGAACTAATTAAAAGTCACCCTATATAGAAGTTTCACTTAAAAAAAAAACATAAACATTCGTTGAAGAACATCAAAGAAGTGCGCACTATCTGTGCAATATGGAGTGACTTATAGCTATTCTTGCGGATCATGTAACCCTGCTGTCTGGGGGTCAGTCCCGGACCATCTATAGAGGCAATTTAGGCAACTACCTATGGGCCCGTCACCATATAGGGGCCTCTTATGCACGCAAGAAAAAAGTACCTAATATTACTTTTAAAACAAAACTATTTTGGACTCGCTTCTCACTCATTTTGAATGTGTAACATCTTTTCTCTCGCTTTCCTGCGATGGCAAGAGTTTAACAGGAAATGTGAACGTTTTTTTAAGTCAAGAAGACTAAGGTAACACGGCTGCCTAATGTTAGGCCGAAGGCAAAGATGACCTACTATACGAAGTCCCGACCCGTGAATCTAGGACCCGATTATTCATTAATTTCATAAATATTTTGTCACATGTTACACGTCATATGCGAATACTGTAAGGCTTGCTCGTTTTTTTTAAATTTAAGAGCACTGCTCTTGTCTGTGGAGTAATCTCCAACTCTCCTTATCCTACGCCATCGTCTTAAGGTCTTGATACTACACGATCTATAGCAGCCTTGGTCTTCCTGTGTTTTGGTATTCCTTTGATGATATCAGCCTACCCTGAATTAGGGTGATCGGGCCTTAGTCGACCACGCGGGTCCAGTATCTTCACAGGCGTGTGTACTGTGCAGGTTTCCTCACGATGTTTTCCTTCACCGTAAGAGCGTCGAATAAACGTACATATGAAATCTAAATTCAAAATCACATTGGATTTGAACCACGACCTCCCGGACAGGAGGCGGCGGTCCTAGTCGTTACGCCACTGACACTCCTTTTTATTTTCCTTTTCCTTTACAGAGTATTAAATCAGAGTGCTTACCAACTAAACCAGCCGTAGCTGTAGACGCAGAATATTTGAGATAACTTTAAATCTAAGGAAGAATGAAGACTAAGTCACAAAAGTAGATAGGGTTTTTTTATTATTTTTTATTTACAATTGGTAAACCCTTGACAACATCCCACCTGGTGATAAGTGACGATGTTGCCGAAGATGGAAGCGGGCTCACCAAGATTCCCCAACGCAATAGGGAACTGGCTATCTTATCTTCATGCCGGAACACACCAATGATATCAACATTGATATTTGGCGGCAAGACTTAGATAAGATGGTGGTAGCTAGCCAGGCGGGCTTAGAAAATGCCCTACCACCAACCGAACCGAGTCTTACAATTGACCCCGCCGGGAATCGAACCCGCGACCTCCTGTGTAAAGCCAGTGAACTTTGCCTCTGAGATACGGAGGCGGTTAAAACTAACGGTTTAACTAAGGTTACGGGGTCCAAGACTCATATTGCCTAAGGGTCTCTACATGGCTCAGTCCGGCCCTGCAAGGGGTTTATATTAAACTGTGAAATGGAGTCTAGTAGCGCGTAGAATATCAATTTCCTTTCTATTGTGAACGCTCGGCTTTCATAGGACATTTGAAGTCGCATGGACGGGTTTCATGCGAGTTGTTTAGGTATATTCCAGTACGCAGTAGATAGTGGGAAAAAATAGAAAAGTTACTGGAAAATTGTATAGTTTAAAGGCTTTTAATATGAAATTGAAAAGTTGGCTTTTCTCATGCAAGTTTAATTTTTTATTGAAGTTGTTATTGATTACATCAGCTCATATACGTCCCCACCGAGGGGCTCGAGCCTACCCTGAATTAAGGCGATCAGGCCTTAGTCGACCACGCAGGCCCAGTGCGGGTTGGTCGACTTCACACACAACCTTCGAGTTTCTTCGCAGGCGTATGCAGGTTTCCTCACGATGTTTTCCTTCACCGTATAAGAGCGTCGGATAAACGTACATATGAAATCCAAATTCGAAAACACATTGGTACGCGGCATGATCGAACCACGACCTCCCGAACAGGAGGTAGCGACCCTTGCCATTACGCCACCAACGCTCACTCGAATTATTGTTATTGATATTGAAAAAAAAAAGTTTTTTTACGCAGCTGCCTCAGAAGGACGATAATGATTCACAGATGTATATGTGTGTGTGTTTCTTTGGTTGAGCCTGTATGCCTAAACGGCTAGATGGTTTAGAGCAACGGTTTTCAAAGTGGGAGGCGCGGGCCACTTGTGGCTTCATACAACCGGTTAAGGAAAAAATCTCAATATAATAGCAATACACTGTTTTATACATCGTCAAGCATTGGCAGCAAAGACACTACCCGAAAGGGGATTTTCTGCTGTTGTAGCATTAAAAACCAAGTACCGAAATAACTTGACATTGGTAGTGATTTGCGCTGTGCGATTTCTGTGGAAAAGCCGAGAGTCGGAAACCTCTTCAAATCGATGCACATTCCAATAAGTAGGTATTACCAAATTAACTTTGTATGCTTATTGATTTATGTGTAACTTTAATAAGCAATAAAAATACTTATTTTGTTATTACAGTGTTTTTCTGACTTGATATTAACCTAACCCTATCTGGGCAGAAGGGGGGCGCGGAAATATTTTTTGGTAGAAAGGGGGCGTGGCCCAAATAAGTTAGGGAACCACTGGTTTAGAGTGTGAGATGTTTTATATTCCTGTCGATCTCCTGGGTGTCATACAGTCGTTTTTTAGGGTTCCGTTCCTCAAAAGGAAAAATGACCCTTATAGGATCACTTCTGTCTGTCTGTCTGTAAGAATATAAACATCTATTTTACGTGTAGGAACGGAGTGTTCTTACTCTACGAAAGCAAAGGGAGATATGTCCACCAGGGAGGTGGTAGGCCTGAGGCCCAGCCGTGTACCAACCGTGGATAGCACGTTCTAGATGTAGTTTGTGCTCTCGTTAGGTTCACTTTAGTCACACCACGGACACTTCATACAACGTGCGAGAAATGACATTTCTAAAAACAAATGAAGGAACAAATGAAATCGCGGCCAAATCCTATACGTTCGACTACCAAACTGTAACCAATCTGTATCAATCTGGGCGAGGAGGGGGTAAGGTCGCAATCTAGAGAGCGGCAGAGAGTTGTCCATACTGTATGTTGGTACTAGGTTAACAATTTTTTTACGTTCGTTGCAAAATATTCTAACACGCCTATTTTTAGGGTTCCGTACCCAAAGGGCACAGGACCCTTTTACTAAAACTTTGCTGTCCGTCCGTCTGTCTGTTCGTCTGTCACCAATTTTTTAGAGTTGTTTATTGATGTGTAACATCTTTGCTCTCGCTTTCCTGCAATTTGTGGGAGTGATTTCGTGAAATGGGACGGAAATGTGTAACATGGGACGGAAATGTGTAACAGGAAGTCGCGAAAGCGCGGAATTCTACTTTACGAGAGACCGACTCGCACTTGGTCAGTTTTTGATGTGTAACATCTTTGCTCTCGCTTTCCTGCAATTTGTGGGAGTGATTTCGTGAAATGGGACGGAAATGTGTAACATGGGACGGAAATGTGTAACAGGAAATCGCGAAAGCGCGGAATTCTACTTTACGAGAGTCCGACTCGCACTTGGTCGGTTTTTTTCGTTACTGTTAGATCCGCCACCCAGGTACAATATCGTCATCAAATCTAACTAACCTAAAGTATTTTGTCACATGTTACACATCATATGCGAGTACTGTAGGTCTCGCTCGAATTTTTTGTTTTTACACTTTGTATAGGGAGGTTTGTGGATTACATACCCGATTGTGGCCACAGGGAGTGCCTTCGAGCGGTGGAGCTCTTTTCGACTGGCACACGTAAGGCTGAGCTCGGTGAGCGCACCAAAGTCTGGAGCAAGCTGAGCGAACCTTCACCGTCTTGCACACGGAGAACCTGGAATATATAAGATGATTAAAGAGGTCTGTAAAGCTAGCATAGACACCGTCCAGCATTGTAATTAATAATAATAATAATAAGTGGAATGCACCGAAATCATCCCCGTAGTGCTATCCGTGAACAGGCTAATTTCAGCCGACCTTGAACGTCACCTAAGGTGGCTGGATCTCCGAGGCAGACCAATAACTGCAGCAATACAAAAAGCAGTCCTCCTCGATAATGCCCGGATAGTTCGACGCTTTCTCTTCCCGTCGCACTGAACTCCAGCCGACTGTGCTTCCGCTGGAGGTGCTCCTGCCACTTCGCCTCGTGTCAAGTGAGCAGAGAGGCTCTAATTTCATATTCGTAAATAATAATATATATATTTTTTTTTTATTTACAATTGGTAAACCCTTGACAACATCTCACCTAATTGTTACAAGTTCCTTAAATTATTAAGGAACATCTGGGTGTCCAGACCCTAGTATCTGTTATTACTATCTGTATTGTATCAGAAATTACTCGAGCAACAAAATGCGTTGTGTTTTGCTACTTCGTTCATTATGCGAACGGCCAAGGAGGGGAATTCCTCTGTATTCCCCGGTTCGTATAATTTAGGTATCTCCAAGACGAGAGTGAGTATGCATTATTTGAGCTTTCGTGTTACATCCTCGGCTGCATCGGTACTTACCATCAGGTGAGGTGCAGCCAACCACGCTCAAAGTTTTATTTAAAAAAATCCTGTAAGAGCATATAATTGAGGTCTAGCATTGACACTATCTATACCTTGAATAACAACCGAACAGACCTATTTGTAATCATATCTAGGATTGTAATTTGTTGGTCAGAAATTACTCTAGCAACAAAATTCTCATTAGGGCAACTAAAACACTTAATTTATCACTACAAATAAATGTTGTTAATTGAATAACAACCGAGCATCAAATTACAATGCTAGACGGTGTCAATTCTAGCTTAACAGACCCATTTGCCAGCATTGACACCGTCTAGCATTATAATTTGTTGCTCATAAATTACTCGAGCAACAAAATTCTCATTAGGGCAACTAATTAGCATTAAATTAGCACTAAATTATTCACTAAAAATAAATTTTGTTGCTTGAATAACAACCGAGCATCAAATTACAATGCTAGACGGTATCAATGCTAGCTTAACAGACCTATTTGTAAGCATTGACACCGTCTAGCATTGTAATTTGTAGCTCATAAATTACTCGAGCAACAAAATTCTCATTAGGGCAACTAATTAGCATTAAATTAGCACTAAATTATTCACTAAAAATAAATTTTGTTGCTTGAATAACAACCAAACATCAAATTACAATGCTAGTCGATGTCACTGCTAGCTTTACAGACCTATTTGCAAGCATTGACACCATCTAGCATTGTAATTAAATAAATAAATAAATATTCTGGGACAAATCATACATGGTCATCTGGCCCCAAAGTAGGATTCCCTGTGTTATGGGTTACCAGAGACTGATATACATACTTAGATACGTTTAAATACATACATATATAGATATAATTAACACCCAGACACAGAGCAAACAAATCTTACTAAGACTCCGCTGTCCGTCCGTCTGTCGCCAGGCTGTATATCATGAACCGTAATAAGTAGACAGTTGAAATTTTCACAGATGATGTATTACTGTTGCCGCTATAACAACAAATACTAATAATTAGAAAAAGTGAAAAATAAGGGGGGGTCTACATACAGCAAACGTGTTTATTTTGAAACGTGAGGAAACTAGTGCTATCTAGTACGATAGATGAAACCCTTTGTGTGCGGTTCTGGCTCGCACTTAGCCGGTTTTTTTTCCGAATTCATTTATAAATTTCTACCTTAATCGAAAAAGGTCTATAACGTGGTCATATACCTACCCGATTGTTAAGTTAGAACCGGGTTTTTCCCCAGGTGGATTATTTTAGTTTTTACCAGCCGCCCATCTCCAGAAACACGTTATTTCCTAAAATGAAAGTAATATTCTAAAATCAAGAAAATCATCCTTTTATTTGTTTGAAGAAATCGATCCGACCGATATTGTGAGAACACTTGTGATTTGTTAAGACAAGGACCTCCCAAGATGAAGTTTACAATTAAATCAAACAAGAGAGTTCGATTAGCAACACTTGTTATGATTATCGGTCAGAACTCCAGTTATTGAAGATCCACTTTGCCTTAGTACTCAATGGTTGGAGTCGGTGGCGTAATGGCAAGGGCCGGGAGGTCGTGGTTCGATCCTGCCACGTACCCATGTGTTTTCGAATTTCGATTTCATATGTCCGCTCTTATACGGTGAAGGAAAACATCGTGAGGAAGCCTGCATAGGCCTGCGAAAAAAATTCGAAGGTTGGGTGTGAAGTCGACCAACCCGCACTGGGCCCGCGTGGTCGACTAAGGCCTTATCGCCCTAATTCAGGGTAGGCTCGAGCCCCTTGGTGGGGCGTATATGAGTTGATGTGATGATGATGACTCAATGGTCGTCAATGCAAGGGATTGATTTACTGGGTAGTGAATGAAGTATTTAACTGCAAATCGAATTAGTTCTGTTGGCAATCATTTCAAACGACTGTGAATTTTGAAAATGAATCATTAATAGTTCAGATGCATATTATCTCTTATACAGGGTATAACAAAATTGGTGTAGGTCCCGTTAACTGGGGCTTCTACTCATAAAACTGAACAACTTTGGCTCTAAAAGTTAGCTGAAATCGCAAAAAAAATTGGACTCTTCATACAAGACGATAAGCTGATTGACGAAATTTGTGCATTTTTGTATGAAGCGTCGAATTTCTTTTTGGTTCCTTGGGGAAAGTTGTTCAGTGTGATGAGAAGAAGCCCCAGTTAACTGGTACCACATCATTTCTTCTGCATCCTGTATAAGCGTATTGTTCCCAAAGTTGATTGCCACACGAGCTGAATATTTAAAAGTATTAATCAAAACCTGGAGGCACACCTTGCTATTGTCATGGATATAAACCCTTCAATCATGGCGAGGTTTACAGCACAGATCAGACGGTTACGTCATGGTCTGTCAACGCACTGAGCCGGCTTAAGTATTAAGCTGTCAATAACACTCTCGCACCGCACGTTCTTGGAAGATGACATACAGACTCCCAATTCCTTTGTCCAACATAATTAGGGCCGATGAAACCCAGCTTACGTAATACTATACAGGGTGTAACAAAATTGGTGTAGGACCCGTTAACTGAGGGTTCAACTCATCATACTCAACAACTTTCCCCAAGGACCCATAGTCAATTCTTAAAAAAAATTTGGACCCTCCATACTAAAATTCACAAAATCAGTCCATCAGCTGATCGATTTGTACGAGAAGTAAAATATTTAAAGTGAAACTTTTATTACATCGTCTCCAATTTTTTCGTCTGTGTGTTGCACGTCGCGTGACGGTCGCTTTCGTCTGACGGTATGATCGTTTCGTCCTCTGTACCGTAGCGAGAGCAGCCATGATCGTTTCGTCATCTGTAAAGTTACACTTTTACTGTGGTTTCATAAACCCACACACTTACTTTTTTTGTTGTCAGCAAAGTCGTAGAACAAAATTTGATCAGTATGATCAGTAGAAGGCCCTGTTAGCGGGACCTACACCAATTTTGTTACACACTGTATAGTCCTTCAACTACTCGATGTGAGCGAGTGTTAAACCTTACTGATTGTAAGCAAGAAATTGCGCAAAATGTACTGGTGGATTTAGCACAATAGCACAGATATCTGAAACCAATATCCGCTGTCTGTTTTCCTAGTCTTATAGCAAAATAACAAGCTAGGACGGATCATAATACCAAGGCCTATAAGGTATTGTAGGATATTCTATTGTGCTAAGCTTTGAAAGAAAATACTGAGCTAGCTTTGTTTCATCGGCTTTATCTCTAGATTTAATATCTAGCTAAGAATTTTCCGGGTGTATGGTGACAAAACAAAGAGTATGAAGTACTCAGTAGATAGTATAATCATGTGGAGGTAGGTAAACGCCGCAAGAGTCGCTAAAATAACAAAGGAAAAGAAATATATTGCATGTTGTTAGATCATCATATCAGCCGAAAATCGTCCACTGCTGGACAAAGGCCTCCCCCAAGGATTTCCACGACGACCGGTCCTGCGCTGCCCGAATCCATCGGCTTCCCGCGATCTTCACCAGGTCGTCGGTCCACCGCGTCAAGACTAAGGTCTTTGACCAGTGTGTGTTACCAGTGATGACTTACGGAACTGAGACATGGTCGCTTACTATGGGCCTCATAAGATGGCTCAAGGTCACCCAAAGGGCAATGGTGCGTGCTATGCTCGGAGTTTCTCTGCGTGATCGAATCAGAAACGAGGAGATCCGCAGGAGAACCAAAGTAACCGACATAGCTCACAGAATCGCTAAACTGAAGTGGCAGTGGGCAGGGCACTTAGCTTCCAGAACGGATGGCCGACGACTCCGCGGTTATAACTGCGTACACGAGCGGCGCGCGAATTGCGGCGGTGACTGTACGGCGTTCTAGCGCTAGGGCTGATTCATGAAAATGAAAATAAAAGATTTACAAGTGATGGTTTTTATTTATTTGATTAGTTTAAGTAATAGTCGTACTTGTGGTCGTACTAGTTGATCGCACTTAGAAGGTGCGCAAGCTTGCACCGAATTACAAGATACCTTTCATTTTTGTTTGGTTAAAAAAAATGTGCGGGTACCTTATGCTATTACTAGATAAATTCTGATTGACGAGTTCGAATTGCAACCCGATAGTTTTTTTTAATCCACAATTGATAACTTACTTGGCATCATCTCACCTGATGGTAGGTAACGATGATGCCGAAGATGGAAGCGGGCTTACTAAGATTCCCTAACGCAATGGGCTCTGGCTATCTTACCTTCTAGCCGGAACACACCAATGCTGTTAACACTGATTTTTGGCGGCAAGACTTAGATAAGATGGTAGTAGCTAGCCCTACCACCAACCAAACCATGTCTTACCAAGGGCCACCGGGAATCGAACCCGCAACCTACTGGTGTAAAGCGAATGGACTAACCATTCCATAGTTAAAATTTACTTAACTTAACGGATCCAATATAACAATGCATTCAGGGTGCTGCTGGGGCTGCCCCGATACTGCAGCGCATCAGGGATGTTCGCGGAGGCGCGAGTAGACTGCTTTTACGCTACCATGCGCAAGCGCTGCGCGTCCCTGGTGCGTCGAGTGCGGGGCAGCGCCAATAGCATCCTGGCTATGTTTGCCAGTAGACTGGATTGCGCAATTGTGAACCACTGCTGCTTGGTTCACGTTGCCAATAACAGTCGTGATATTGTAAATAAATTTAATATAATGTAAATGTAATTGTGTATATTACTAACACTAGTCTAAGTCCTAGAATGTTACTAACACTATGATGATCCCTTGTTGGTCAATAAATAAATTTTAATAATAATAATAATTAACTTAGCTTAAATTATTAAGGTTTTGTAGTTAAACTAAGAACCTTATTTGTAGTATCGCCATGTCCGTCAATAGGTAAAAGATTAGTTTACGAAATATTAAGTTTTTAAGTACTGATTTTTGTTACAGTTTCGAAACTGCTATCTCAGGAAATCTGAATAGTATTCGCAATAGTTGGACACATAATGAATTAACAAGAAAAATGATCCGGCTAAGTAAGCTTTCTTAGTTTAAGTGTGATTTTATTTTTATTTTATTTTTTTTTATTTTTTTTTAACTACTATTAAATAATATTATTTTATTTATTTATATACCTATTTATTTTTATTTAAGAGTGGACTAAATTAAGACGTAACTCCGCGTAACTTCTTACAAAATGTCTAAATCTAAACTTGCAATTAACTTTGTTTTTTTTTCTAATTTACATTTTTTCACTACGGAACCCTACTTTGTTCATGATCCGAAACGCACTTAGCCAGTTTTATTAGATCTATTTTTTATTACCTATACCTACCTAAAATTATCCAAGATTTTATTTACCTATCCTTTTCTCAAATCAAACCATTTGTTTGCAGGAAACATGGTAGTTAAGATGAATAATATATAAGGTACATACATGATGTCTCGCTTATAAAAATAAGCATGCAAAATAGTGTCAGTGCAGGTAGATAATAATAAAATTGTAAACAATATTGTCAGTTCTAAGAAATTGGAATTATTTGTCTACAATATACAACTAGCACATACAAAGACTTCCACATAACACGTTTCTGACACACAATAATAATGATTACCTACATACCTATCTCGATCTTAGATTATCAGGTATCTATACCTACACAAGACACACGAAAAAAATAAAAATAGGCAACATGAAATATTTTTATTTTTGCTTTCATTTTAAAGAACTCCATGCAGAATAAACCAGGAGTATATTAAAAAAAAACTTGTTTTTTTAATTTTAAATGCGGTTTTAAAGTAACCGTTTAAATTTGCGCGCGCAAACGGACGTATAGTTCCGATGACGTCACTCCTGTCTGTCACTCAGACCAAAGAGAATATAATACATAAAACTGGCAACATTGCGGACGGCTTGTGTGTATTACCGTTTTTACTGTCATTATATTCACCATCATTATCATATCAGCCGACAAAGTCCACAGCTGGACAAAGGCCAAGGATTTCCACGACGACCGGTCTGTTTTTACGATACAGCAAAAATATTCATAAACACGTTTCCTAAATGGGAAACCCGTTTAATTTTCCCTTTTTTTATTCTTATTACTTGTTGGTAAAACCCATAACTTTTTCTTTTAAGTACTATGTCCATAACACATATTATTTGAAAATTTTAGCCAGCTAGCTATTACGGTTCCAAAGTAACAGCATTCAAAGTTCGGACGGACAGACAGACAGACAGACACACAGACGGGCACACAGGCAAACGGTACGTTAGTACTAATATACAGGTGTAAAAAAATTGGTATAGGACCCGTCAACTGAGGCTTCTACTGATCATACCGAACAACTTACCCCAAGGAACCCATAGTCACACCATCGCAAAAAAAAAAAGTTCGACGCTCCATACAATAATTCACAAAATTGGTCAATCGTTTTGTATGAAGAGTTTAAATATTTTTTTTTTAATTTCAGCAAACTTGTAGAACAATAGTTGTTCAGTTTGATGAGTGGAATACCCAGTTAACGGGACCTACACCAGTTTTATCACATCCTGTATATACTTTGCAAACGGTCAGCGCAGGCTTAGTAATAGTAGGGCCCCATTACCTGGTACGGATCTCTAAAAGAGCAACGACCCACTTTCTGGGAGCCCTATCGAATTTTATGACAATGCGAAGTTCTTTTTTTTTAAGCTATTGCATAGCTTTTATCGCGGGCTTTGAGCGCGGCGACCGAATCAAGAAATTCCGTAACGAAAATAAAACCTAACACCCCACGCTCGGCCGAGTTCTAAAAAACTTACAGTGCCATCTATTAGCGATTTGCGGTACTAAAAGGACTTAGTCAATTTTACTGGTGTAACTTTCTTAGTGTTAATTTATTACATAAACCGCCTCCGTAGCTCAGAGGCAAAGTTCACTGGCTTTACACAGGAGGTCACGGGTTCGATTCCCGGCGGGGTCAATTGTAAGACTCGGTTTGGTTGGTGGTAGGGCATATTCTAAGCCCGCCTGGCTAGCTACCACCATCTTATCTAAGTCTTGCCGCCAAATATCAATGTTGATATCATTGGTTTGTCCCGGCATGAAGATAAGATAGCCCGCTTCGATCTTCGGCAACATCGTCACTTACCACCAGGTGAGATGTTGTCAAGGGTTTACCAATGGTGAATAAAAAAAAATAAACATCCCGCGCCCCAAGGACTATATGGTACTGGTAAATACTGCATAAATAAAAAATAAATAAATAATTATAATTGCATAGGTTGATAAAAAATGCTATGAATTAACTTTACCTCGGCAGTCGCCGAGTGTTACACGTTTTTTTGTTAATTTAAGTGCGTTTGGCTGGACCTCACCTGATGGTAAGTGCCGATGATGTAACACTCAAGCTCAAATAAGTTCTAATAGCTTTCGGTTTTCGTAGCATAACAGTTATAAGTATATTGGGTCAAAGAGAGAGAAAAATACTAAAAAGTTTCTTTCTGGATATTTTTTTTTATTATTTTTTTATTTGTATATAAGAACACATATTTATTAGATATTGGACTGGTAAACCTTTCCTCTGGGTGTACGGAAGTGTATTTCATGACCCGTAATGGGAGGCCATAATAAAAAAGAAACGTGACTATTTGAACGTGAAGAACTAACGATATCTATAGTATG
The DNA here is from genome assembly GCA_947284805.1 of Coleophora flavipennella. Lineage (NCBI taxonomy): Eukaryota > Metazoa > Arthropoda > Insecta > Lepidoptera > Coleophoridae > Coleophora > Coleophora flavipennella. Next base: position 4,573,330 of record OX369256.1, read on the forward strand.
ATCACACCCCGGACACTGCATACAAATAGTCGTGAAATGACATTTCCAAAAACAAATGACGGAGCAAACAAAATCACGACGAAAGCCCATACGTTCGAGAACCAAACTGTAACCAATCTGTATCAATATGGGTGACAGGGGGGTCAGATCGCAATCTAGGGAGCGGCAGGGAGTGTCCATACTGTATGTTTGTACTAATATATGTAAGGTCTAACAAAATTAGCTAAAACTATTTTAACAGGTGCTTCTACCCATGAAACTGAACAACTTTTCCCATGGAATAGTCATATCGCAAAAAAAAAAATTAGCTCTCCCATACTAACTCGATCAGCTGATCAGCCAACTTAGTATGGAAGTTCAAATTTTTTTTTTGAGATTTGACTATGGGTTTCATGGGGAAAGCTGTTCAGTTTCATGGGCAGAAGCACCAGTTTAGATAGTTTCAGCTAATTTTGTTAGACCTTATATACTATGGTATGATGGTACGGAACCCTTTGTACTTCGCCGGTTTTCCTAACAATGTGATAATACGGATATGACTGACATTCACGTTGTAAAGCAAATAAGGATTTATAAAAACCAGATTTCATCTTATGCCGTAGCAAATGAACGTTCAGATCAGACTTAATTACGAAAAAACAGATTATCAGGCACCGAAATACCGAAATACGTCGTCTGTTGCTCTCCGGAAAAGATTATTACTTCGTGTAGGTAGTTTTAAGTTAACTAGGTCAAATACATATAAAAAAGTGTTGTAGGTCCCGTTAACTGGGGCTTCTACTCATCATACTGAACAACTTTTCTTTTAATGAGTTTGTTGAAATCACACTTAATATTATAAAGGCCAAAGTTTGTGATTGTGTATGTTTGTTACTTCTTCACGCAAAAACTACTTAACGGATCTGGCTGAAATTTGGTAGGTTGACAGATTAGGACCTGGATTAACACATACGCTACTTTTTTTCACGCTCGAAAAGTCATAGAAACGTTGTCCACGCGGGTGAAGCCGTGGGAAACAGCTAGTCGTAAATAAATTAACCATCATACAAATCGATCAGCTGATCGACCAAATTTGAGAATTGTGTATGCAGGTTCCAATTTTTTTTTTATTTGATTCTTGGGGAAAGTTGTTTATAGTATGATAAGTAGACGCTCCGTTATCGGGACTTACAATAATTTTGTTACACCCCCGTAAACACAAATGCAAATAGGTCTGATGCCTTATTTATTTGTATGGTTAATCGAAAATTCCCGGGTCATTCCCGGGTTTTATTTTGTTTGTTTGTTTGTACGTAAACTCTTTATTGCATATAACTTTAAAAAAAAAGTTTAGTAATAGTTACTTATGATACAAGGGTAGTAAAAAGGTCAATAGGCACAGGCGAGGGTTTACCATCGTCACGAGTTTGTTATTTCCTTTTACAACCATGTATCATACGAGGTTTTTCAATACAGTTGTGAGAAAACAGATAAAATAAAAAAAAAACGACACAAAATACATGGGTAGATGGAAATCAAAGGTGGGTACGAATAAAATTAGGGGCTTAAATTTTTTTTGAAGTCGGTGTCAGCAAACCATTGAATCTAAAACATTTGATACGTAAGTAGTTGTGTGCTGACACCGAACTCATAAAAAATGTAAGCCCCTAATTTAATTCTTACCCACCTTTGATTTCGTTATTGCTGGCTAATGTCGTGTATTTAAGTATATAATAATATTATTTCATACTTTTGAGTAAATTTCATTTTGAAGTCGTTTTTCAGTTTTTTTTAACTTTTTTTTTTATTCTCATACACAAAAGTATTTTTTTTTATTACACGTATATTACCTATCCACAATTTTAGTAGTTTTCACAACTAAAACATCTCAACTCAGATTTACGAAAATTGCGCCATATTTTAGCTAGAACACGTACGCATGCGTAAGTTTTTTTTTTATATTATCATATTAAGGCTACAATAAGGCTTGGGATACTATTATTATAAGCATTAAAACCTCTATGGAAAAGATGACCTATTCCTTGATGTAACCGGTACGCTTCATTCATATTTTTTCTCTTTTCGTCAAAGATATAACCCAAAGAGGATCTATTCAGCTAGCGTTATGCACTAACCTCACGGAGGAACAACCAATCTCTTTTAAAATTCTCCTTTCAATAGTCTTAAAGAACATCCTGTATCTTTGGTTATTATATATTTTTATTTGCTAGAAATGTCTTGTTGCTCCGAGCTAGAAATAAAAAAAAAGTGGTAAAGTAAAAGCACGTATGCGGTAAAATAAGTTTTGCGCACACATGAGTGGCATATAAAGGACCTCTTTTCGAGCAACTGTATTGAAAATAATATTATAGCAAAGGGGAACTTGTCCTTTTTCATCTGAGAAAACATAAACTACAATTACTTCTAGAATAACCTATTTTTAACCGATTCATAAAAGGAAGATGTCATAATAAGGTTGTAATATTTAATGTTTTTTTTTTATTTGTTGTTTTTTATCTGCACACATCTGCGATGAAACTCAAAGGTTGTGTGTGAAGTTGACCAATCCGCACTGGGCCCGCGTGGTCGACTAAGGCCCCATCGCCCTAATTCACGGTAGGCTCTAGGCTCGAGCCAGCCGTTCACGCGTGATGCCGTGACCAAGGGAAATAGGGATTCATTTTTATATATATAGATACATTTCAGACACATTTCAGCTCTTAACTACTAATACTCTAGGAGCTAGGCTGTGGACAGATAGACGGACAGACAGACATGACGAAACTATAGTGAAATAGTGTGCAGTGTCATCATAGAAGGCCGCGTAGTAGTAGCCCTGAAAAAAATAGGGCTAAGTCACGTGGGTGTTATATTTGTGTCTGAATATTATGCAACCTTAATATTGCATCCTCTCCAAAGAGGATGTAATCGCTACTTTTACATCTCTCATAGGAATAGAGCGTGGTTTCAATTCAAAATATAGGGCTGTGTGTGCAAATATAAATAGTAACTGAAATCTACGGTTTATTATATTCTTTGGACACTGTGCAGTGTGTTGCTAGGGCAACTAGACCACAGATAAACCAACAGAATAGAATAAAATGCAGCCTAGATCGAGAGAAAGAGCATTAAACAAAACAGACCAATAGAATGAATATTAACCAGAATTAATGCGATAATAAACAATACTTCAAAAATCTGATTTGAGTTAATATTTTTATCATCACATCAGCTCATACACCGTGGGGCTCGAGCCTATCCTGAATTAGGGCGATCGGGCCTTAGTCGACCACGCAGGCCCAGTGCGGGTTGGTCAACTTCATACACAACCTTCGAGTTTCTTTGCAGGCGTGTGCAGGTTTCCTCACGATGTTTTCCTTCACCGTAAGAGCGTCGGATAAATAAATTTGTAATCACATTGGTACGTGGCAGGATTCGAACCACGACCACCCGGACAGGAGGTGGCAGCCCTAGCCGTTACGCCACCGACGCCACCGACGCGACGAAACTAATGAGTAATGAGTGACAATTGCAATCATGGAAATCAAACATTTCGCAAAGGTATTGAGTAATATGCGCAGAGACGGTAAAGCTTAAGTACTTTAAAATTAAATCAATGAAATATCATTATCCGAGTGTTATTATTAGTCGTGTCTTAAGACCAAGGTCTTCGACCAGTGTGTTTTGCCAGTGATGACATACGGAACTGAGACATGGTCGCTTACTATGGGCCTAATAAGAAGGCGTAAAGTCACCTAAAGGGCAATGAAGCGTGCTATGCTGTCAGAGATCCGTAGGAGAACCAAAGTAACCGACATAGCTCTCAGAGTTGCTAAGCTTAAGTGGCAGTGAGCGGGGCACATAGCTCGTAGAACAGATGGCCGCTGGGTCAGTAAAGTTCTTGAGAGGCGACCGCGCACCGGAAAACGTAGCGTAGGCAGGCCTCCCACTAGGTAGACCGATGACCTGGTGAAGGTCGCGGGAAGCCGCTGTATACGGGCAGCGCAGAACAGGTCGTCGTGGAAATCCTTGGGGGAGGCCTATGTCCAGCAGTGGACGTCCTTCGGCTTATATGATGATGATGATCGTTTTCCGAATATTCAAAACATAATTTCTTGTTATTTTCACCAACCCTAATCCTGAACATCAAATTAGGGCTTTTCTAATCCCAGAGCAGCTTTCCCTTAATCCGGAATTAAAAGCAAAATATTTTCTTTGTTTTTTGCTTGTTTTTCAAGATAAAACAAGCTACCTACCACTTCACAAGCCTTACTGCCTGATAATGAAAAAAACGTTTTTGTGCCTGGATTTTGTGATGACATTAATAAGCCTTCATAGTCTAAGTTCTAAAGTAATAAATAACAAAACGGCTTCTAGCATAAAGCTTTTCATTTAAAAAATGCGTCGGTGGCTCAACCGGTAACGACTCGGTGCTCCTAAACAGAGATCAATGAGTTTTTCTAAACTTACGTACATATACTTACCGATTGCTTTAACCGCGAAGGATAAGCATCGTGAGGAAACCTGCACATCTGATTCCAGATGTGTATGAAGTTCGCGTTGTACACGTCCGTAGGTGTAAATCTAAATGCCCTACACGTGACCGCGGGTGATGCTAAGTGCAACACCAGGCAACCGCCGTCTATCCCTTGGATAGCACGGTTAAATGTGCCACACGATAAGAAGAAGAAGATTTAAAAAATACTTAAAAGTTATATATGGCGATAGAGCGAGCTATGCTCGAAGTTCCTTTAGCTTACGCGATCAAATCTGAAATGCGGAGATCCGTAGGAGAACCAAAGTACCGACATAGCTCTCAGAATTGCTAAACTTAAGTGGCAGTGGGCGGGGCACGTAGCTCGTAGAAATGAAAACTTAAGTACAGATTCGTCACTTTATAAAACGACTGTCTGTTGCACACGAAAATGTACCCAAATTTATTGTAAGTTCGTTTTGGTCACTAGTGTCAAAAACAAACAGAAATGAAAACTTAAGTACAGATTCGTCACTGCTGACGAAAGTGCACTAAAAATACATAAACGCGTTTTTAGGAACTTAGTCGAAAAGTGACGAATGTGTACGGGATCAAATAAATAAACTGGCTTTGAATGTCCACATCTAGCTTGCCTCCAACTCAACCAGTTTAAGTGGGCAATTGCTCATATGAAAGAGCGAAAGCGAAGCCAAAACTAACAAATTTATACAAAAAATTAAGAATTTTTACAGCTATTATACAACAAATGAATTTGCAATGTAAAGAAATTAACAAAAATAGAGTATTTTTTCAGTTCCCTCAGGAACTGCATCGGACTATGCTATTGTCACGGGATGTAAAGTAGCCTATGTCCTTCCTAGTGACACAGGCTACCTGCATGCCAAATTATATCAAGATAGGTCAGGTTGTTAAAGCTTGAAAAGGTAACAACAAACAAATAAACAAAACACATTTTATTAGTATATCAATTTCAGAAAACTAAAAAAATCTAGATGTTAAGTGCGGTAGGTATATTACTATTCTTATTGGTTGTCCTCGAATTCCTCGGTATTTAATGTGTTTAGTTTATTTTACGTATTCTAATATATAAAAATCAATGTTTGTATTTTTGTTCGTAATTTATGCACTGACATACCGTTCGTCCGATTGCGTTGGCAACTTTGTAAAGTTAGTTGTTGCGTGCGCGCCCGGAAAGGATTATAAAAATAAAAACCCGCATCGATATCCGTGCAGGCGAACTAAAGCGCGGCCAAAAGGCAGTACTTATTTAAATAAAAACCAATAAAAGCATCACCACCAATCACCGTAAATAACCTTTCTTTTTTTAGTTTCCTTTTTCCGGCTTCCAAAAGTACGGAAAATGCAAAGGCATTTCTGGCCACACCTGCTGTGTAGTGGAGTTTTTTGACGGGATTTGTAGTGAACGCATTCGTAGTTTTATTTTATTGTTTTTGCATTGTGTTCTGCTAGAGTTTGCTTCAAAAAGTGGTACGTTTTGGAAAAAATCGTCTGATGATGCAAGTGAGCAATATGAACGACAGTAAAACAAGATGAAGGAGAACGTGAAAACCAAATTTGCACTGGGTGCAGTTTTACAGACGCCCTACAGCAACCGGGTGTTCTACTTCAGAATGAGGTTGCAGCAAATGCTGTCAAAAACTCCAGAGAAGATTTGTAATGCACCGGCACTAGCATTGCAAATAAAAAAACAATTGAAGAGTAACTAAATGAAGACTGTCTCAAAAGGGCTTTTGTACCCAGAGACGTTAATACATTATTTTTAAAAAAATGCTGTATAGTGCGCGTTTTCATAACTTTTTAAAATGTAGTTGTTTAAAACGTAACAGATGGCGGTGTGTACAGACAAAATGAGCGTGATTCTCATTTTGGTTCTCTACCACGCCAAGGGATGGCGACACGGTCGTTCTTTGATTCACGTTCCTATTTGCGCATGGTCCTGCCATTTGTATTTATTTAATCTTATCCGGCGAAAACAAAAATAATAGTCGTTACTTATATATAAGTTTATGAGTAAAATCAACATAGAAAACTTTTATAGTGCTTTTTACGAGCTAATGAACTTTGTAACAGACACCACTAAGTAAAGCATTCACGAAATCACGAACAAAACGTAATCAAACAAACGTCACAGTTGGTATGAAATCCATAACAAAGTGTTGCCAGGTATAAAACCAAAAATTACCTACCATAAAACAAATTTCATCTTTGTTACCGATAATTTCATGATTTTCAGTTATGAAAAAGTAAAATTTCTTAATTTCCTTTGTATTTTTTTTCTGTAAAAAAAGCTATTATTAAATAATTGTTTTCTCAGATTTAGTTTCTACCTAGGTCAAGAAAAAGTTTTTGTTTTAGATGTGGTATAAAATTTAAGATCGACAATGGCGACACCTAGTGAGCATCGTAGAACCTGCGAAAAAAATGGCCATTGAAAAAATAGTTCATCGGAAAAGAGACGAGGGATCTGTAACTGGCAGTAAAACAAAGACTCCATGGTCTGCCTACCTAAAAAAAGTTATAACACTGTTATACTTCGATGTTACACTAGCGCGTTTTTTGGCCGCGCCCCCGTATTCAAATATCAATAAGTACCTTTATATCTACCTACTAGAAAAAAAGGTACGAATTTTTTTAAGGTGAAACTAGTTAGACAGAGAAAGGCTGGCGGGGGCGGCGGAGACGAGTAGAACCCCCAGTTAACGGGACCAATCATACACCAATTTGGTTACAACCTGTATGTACCTACTTTATATCTATCTATGTGTGCCCTAGAGCTTCACAACCTCATTTCCCCCTCTCCATTTCATCATCGGACGACCAGGCGCGGAGGGCGGTTCCACCCCTTTGTCGTCAATGTTTCACCTTTACGCACGAACGGCCAAGGAGTGGAATTCCCTTCCAACGTCTGTATTCCCCGATCCGTATAATTTAGGAATCTTTAAGACGAGAGGGAATAGGCACTATTTGACCATGCGTGTCACATCCTCGGCTGCATCGGCACTTACCATCAGGTGATATGCAGCTAAACGCACTCAAATTTTTAATTTAAAAAAAATGCTGTAATAGGAACATAAGGCAGTAAGGAAAATATAAAACAAAGGATCTAAAAGCAAATGACAGAGAATGATAATTTTGTTAAGCAATGAGCTTTCACATGCCTTTTAAAAGATTGTAACGTCGTCGGAGCACGCCTGATAAGGGTTACCAGGACTTTTAGTCGAAAAGCCGGTTGAAAGTGTTAAAAATCCCGATTTCTGTAAAAATTCCGGTCTTTAGCCGAAAATAAAACTCAGTAGATTATAACTACGTTTTATTAACCTGTGTGCGAGTCGCGACTGACGCTTCCGCTTCGCAGACGCGTCCCGCGCCGTAGTCGCGCAGGTTTGGCCGGAGCTTTATTATGATATTATTTGTACTAATTCTATTTATATTTCGGTCCACTAGCAACAGCTTCCAAAACATATTTTTTTGTAGGAATTTCACTCTAAAATTTCTCACATTCGTTTGGTCGGCGCCTATTATTTATTAGCATGACGAAAAATCCGGTCTCGAATGAAATCCGGACGGAGTCCGGTCTATACTCTTAAAATCCGGTCTAGACAGAATTTATCCGGTCGGATGGTAACCCTACGCCTGATAGACTCCTTAATCTCTTTAGTGCTCTTTAATCCTAGGGACTAAAAGTGATTTCAATTTGGAACGTGGATATTTTTAGTAAATGGTCCAATCACCAAAGAGATCACAATAGCTGTATGATAATTGAAACAGCCCGCGGACCAAATACAAAAAAAAATCTGTCAAGTGCAACTCGGACTCGTGCTAAGTAGTGCTCCGTAGTATTTTCAAAAATAAATATATATTTATAAAAACCATATTACATTAGCATTTGGTATAAGAACATTTTGTATGGAAAATCTATGAACTTTTAAAAATCCAACTGCAGTCACTGGCTGTATAATAATTGAAACCGCGCGCGGACCAAATAAAAAAAACAGGTCAAGTGCGACTCGGACTCGTGCTAAGCAGGGCTCCGTAGTCTTTTCAAAAGTAAATATATATATTGAAAAACAATATTACATTAGCATTTGGTATAAGAACATTTTGTATGGAAAATCTATGAACTTTTAAAAAATCCAATTGCAGTCACTGGCTGTATAATAATTGAAATAGCGCGCGGAGCACATACAAAAAAAGGTGGTCAAGTGCGACTCGGACTAGTGCTAAGCAGGGCTCCGTAGTCTTTGCAAAAATAAATATATATATTGAAAAACAATATTACATTAGCATTTGGTATAAGAATATTTTGTATGGAAAATCTATGAACTTTTAAAAAATCCAATTGCACAGCTTAAGTTGATCCACTATTACTCCTAAACTAAAGAGCTTACTTAGCCGTGATAGTTTTCCTTTTAAATTCTTACTATTCGTACTAATATTATAAATGTGAAAATGTGTGTGTTTGTTACCTTTTCACGCTTCATCACCTTGACTAACCTTGACGAAATTTGGCATGCAAATGAAGTTTGGTAACCTGTGTCACAGGCTACCAAAGGCTACTTTTTATCCAGTGTAAACAGTATATTCTGATACATTTCCAGTGTAAACAGCATAGTCTGATACATTTCCAGTATAAACAGCATAGTCTGATACATTTCCAGTGTAAACAGCATAGTCTGATACATTTCCAGTGTAAACAGCATAGTCTGATACATTTCCAGTGTAAACAGCATAGTCTGATACATTTCCTGAGCAAACTGAAAAAATAGTCTTTTTTTGGTTCATTTCTTTAGCATCGCAAAGGAACATGGATTGTTGTAATTTTTTGCACAAAGATGGTTGAGGGATCGGAAATAACTTAACTACTAATCAGGATAGCCCGATCTGGGATAGGGATCTGGAGAAAAATAATGCCCACCACCACTCACTCACCATCAAAAACTCGACTACATCGTCACTTACCATCAGGTGAGATATAGTCAAACGCACTCAAATTTGTAATAAAAAAACAGTCATAAAACGATGTCCATACGGGTGAAGCCGCAGGCAATAGCTAGTTTATTAATATGTCCTACTATTTAAAAAAATTCAGATGTCCTGAAATAGCTGTTTTGATGGTGGAGGGGGGGGGGGGGAACGGGACTTGACTCGAACAAAAATTAGAAGCTTAATGATAAATATTTTGATATTATTTTTATTTTATGACTATGAATCTTGAAACGGATCTCTGAATTGTGTAGTATGTAACCTAAAAAAAAAATTCCATGATTTTATTGTACCACTTTGGCGTCATGATTAATATGTACACACACACACACACACATGTCCAATTACAACTTTCCAGTACTAATGGTCAATTTAATGGTATCTGTGCTAAGCCGCGGACAGACAGACAGACGGACAGACATGGCGAAACTATAACGGTTCCATGCTGACTACGGAACCCTAAAAAGGATGTTCTGGCGCGCGGGAAAAAAGGGGAATTAGTTAGCTTGGCGGTCTATGGAGTTGACATTGATTTAATTCACAAGCAGCTTTCCATGCCATTGTCACAAACCCTTGTCGCTCTAAACAATTAGGCTTTGACAGCGGCGTCATTTCACAAAAAAACCGACCAAATGCGACTCGGGGTCACACAAACAGGGTTCTGCACCAAAACTTTTACTACGAACAGAACAAGACCTCTCAGTACATACTTTGCTCTAGGTAAATAGGGTCTACTAATTTTGCATTGATTATGCATTCAACCTCATATACTATTATTTTTTCATGATTTTAGGCCCAATAGTTTGGGAGATAAGGAGGGAGGGGAGGGAAAAATTCTTAAATAACTTCAAAACTGAGGATGTGTGAACTTTTCGAAACTGAGGATGTGTGCAAAAGTTCAGCATGAACAGATAACAGAAAGTATTTAAAAAATCCGTTGCAAGATTTCACCCGGAACGACACACAGGCAGGCAGACAGACAAATTAAATGTACTATAAATAAATCTATTTGACTTTGACCTTAACTTGACGTCATCAGAAGTGAGGTTATGTGCAAAAGTTCAGCATGATCAGATAACAGGAAGTATTTAAACACCGTTGCAAGATTTCACCCGGAACGACACACAGGCAGACAGACAGACAAATTAAATGTACTGTAAATAAATATCTTTGACTTTAACTTTGACGTCATCGGAACTGAGGTTGTGTGCAAAAGTTATGCATGATCGGATAACAGGGAGTATTTAAAAATACGTTGCAAGATTTCACCCAGAACGAAACACAGACACACAGACAGACAAGAAAGTGACTTAATAAATAATAAATCGCATTATATTGATCCATGTAGCCCATGCTTTTTTATTACAATGAAGTTTTTATGTCTTTTTTAGGGTTCCGTACCTAAAAAGGAAAAAAAACGGAACCCTTATAGGATCACTTTGTTGTCCGTCTGTCTGTCAAGACCCTTTATCTCGGGAACACATGGAAATCCCTTGAATCTGTAAAAATTTCAAACTTCTAAGTTAACGTAAAATAAAGACACGGCCGTTTATGCCGCAAAAAACGTATATTTCGACACTCTCGAGGGAAACAAAATTTACATGGTATTTTCCGTTGACATAGAAATATGAAATTTGGCAAGTAAAACCGTCTTATACTACAATTATAGGGAAAAATTTGAAAACTATACATTTGTAATCAAATTATAAAAATATAGTCTATATTTAAAGTACGTAATCAATTATTTTGAATTGTGTTAACCGTGTCAATATGTGGGGTGTCGTATGAAAGGGCTTCATTGCATAAGCTTTAACAGATTTTTTATTATTTTAACAGACGAAAAAACGGAGCAGGTTCTCAAGTCGACGCGTATAGAGCCTACCCTGAATTAGGGCGATCGGGCCTTAGTCGACCACGCGGGCCCAGTGCGGGTTGGTCAATTTCTCACACAACCTGCGAGTTTCAGGTTTGCAGGTTTCCTCACGATATTTTCCTTCACCGTAAGAGCGTCGGATAAACCTACATGTAAAGTTCTAAATCACATTGGTACGTGGCAGGATTCGAACCACGACCTCCTTCCTGGACAGGAGGCGGCAGCCCTAACCTAGTAGTTTGAAAAGAAGAGAATTATGATATAAATTTCAAATAAAAAATATATATTTTCTCCTACAAATGTTTACAGGCTTTGCTTTAATTTATGATATGTTTGGGATTTTTTATGATCGACTCAAGTTAATCTAATTGTGTAATGAACTTACAAGGGCCCTATGTAATATCCTTGAATATAATATATCTTTTTTTTCAGGCCGATAAATCAAGCGGGAATAATTTTCCTGATTTTTTTGCTTCACTGCTCATTTGCCAAAGCCTTAAAAAGTTTAAATTTATGTATAACTACTCATAACTTTTTACAGAGTAGTTCGATTTTGATAATTCTTTTTTTATTTAAAAGATTAGCACCCATTAGTATATTTTAGCCACAAAAAAATAAAACAATTAAAACTTTTTAATAAAAAATTAAACCGACGAAAAAAGAAAGGAACTGAAAAGCGAAAAATAAAAAGAACCTTCATAGTCTAACTGAGATCCTACACTTATGTAAATACCTAAATAATTTTACGTGGGTGCCAAGCAAACAAACGGAACGTTCGGCAATTGCCAACAAAGGGACGCATCACGTCGGTCGCCGCCGCCGTGCATTCCGCTGCTATCATTTAATTTCACGTAATAATTATTTTTCTTAATTGTTTGATTGGCGCTGACTTAAAACTATTAAAAGGCATTTACATAAGTGTTAGAGTTCAGTTAGACAATAAATGTTTTTTTTTATGATTTACAGTTTTCGATTTATAGAAGAATGAAAAAAAAATATCTTCCCTTTTTAAAAGCTTTTATTTAACTTGCAATGTATGTATGTTTGTTCAGGTGGAATCTTGCAAGTTAATTTTGACCAAGTTCCCGGTTTTCGATTGAACTGAAATTTTGCATGCAATTGTATATCGCGTGACAATGCAATATTAAAAGCTTGTACCTAAAAGATTTAAGTTTAAGGTTTTTCCAAAATTATTTATATGTAAAGGTACCTAATAATTTTCGTGTATTTAGTACTTAACGGGTGCACTGTTATGCGTACCTGCTTATTCCTTTTTTCATCATCATAGCAGCCGAAGGACGTCCACTGCTGGACATAGGCCTCCTCCAAGGATTTCCATGACGACCGGTTCTGCTCTCTCCGCATCCAGCGGCTTCCCGCTACCTTCATCAGGTCATCGGTCCACCGAGTGGGAGGAATGCCTACGCCACGTTTACCGGTGCGCTGTCGCCACTCGAGAACTTTTCTGCTCTTGAGTCCTTTTTTAAAGTTTTTTATCCTAATAGGTACTTACCTACTTAGGTTTTTTGTATGTAGTATTAATACCTATACATATTATATTTTAACAAATATAGTCACATGCAGTTCACGTATGTAGAAAGCAGACAATAACTTTAATACATAAAACTCTAGATTCAATTACTTTGAATTTACAAATTTGTACGGAACTCTCGATGGGCGAGTCCGACATGCACTTGCCCGTTTTTTTTAGTACCAATATGCTTTTAAGAATATTTTTATCAGCTCATATACGTCCCCACCAAGGGGATCGAACCTACCCTAAATTAGGACGATCAGGCCTTAGTCGATCACGCGGGCCCAGTGCGGGTTGGTCGACTTCACATACAACCTTCTAGTTTTTTCGCAGGCGTGTGCAGGTTTCCTCACGATGTTTTCCTTCACCATAAGAGCGTCGGATAAACGTACATATTTATTTATTTATTTATTTTATTTATTATATTTATTAACATATGAAATCAAAATTCGAAAACACATTGGTACGTGGCAGGATTCGAACCACGGCCTCCCGGACACGACGCAGCGGCTTACCGTTACGCTTTTAAGAATATTTAACCTTTTTTCCTGTAAGTGATGTGAAAGTTTCTTTAGGGAAAACAACAGCAGCCTTGTCACCAGTCAATCCAGTGTCAAAGTATATATACAGGGTGTTACAAAATTGGTGTAGGTCACGTTAACTGGGGCTTCTACTCTTCATACTGAACAACTTTTGTTCTACGACTTTGCTGAAATCGCAAAAAAAAAAAAATATTCTTCATACAAATCGATCAGCCGATCGACCAATTTTGTGAATTTTAGTATGGAGGGTCCAATTTTTTTTTTGAGAATTGACTAGAGGTTCCTTGGGGAAAGTTGTTCAGTATGATGAGTAGAAGCCTCAGTTATCGGGTCCTACCACAATTATTTTACACCCTGTATAATTGTATATTATTGCTAACATACAGTATGGACAGTCTCTGCCGCTCTCTAGATTGTGACCGCTGAGGTCACCCCCTCGTCACCCAGATTGATACAGATTGGTTACAGTTTGGATCTCGAACGTATGGGATTTCGCAGTGATTTTGTTTGCTCCGTCATTTTTTTTAAGAAATGACATTTTACGACCATTTGTATGCAGTGTCCGGGGTGTGGTACAGACAGGAGAGTTCTCTTTGAACCAAAACCAAAGTATATATATTAGTACTAACATACAGTATGAACACTCCCTGCCGCTCTCTAGATTGTGACCTCACCCCCTCGGCACCCAGATTGATACAGATTGGTTACAGTTTGGTTGTCAAACGTGTAGGATTTCGCCACCATATTGTTTGTTCCGTCATTCCTTTTTTTAATTGTCATTTCTGGCCCGTTGTATGAAGTGTCCAGGGTGTGACAGTGCTCTCCTCAACATTGGATTACAAATAAATAGAGTTTAAAAAAACTTAAAAACAAGCTTTTAAAGTACATCAGACTAAAAAGCAAAAAATCATTCGTAATATAATTTGAAAAAAAAAATTATCAATTTACTAGTATTATTGTGAAAAAGCGTGGGGCGCTCTGTGCCATATTTTTCTTCTATCGAGCAACCCACACTTTTTCGCAATAATATAGTAATTTGTTAATTATTATTTTTAACTTATATTAAGAATTATTTTTTACTTTTTAGTCTGATGTACCTTAAAAGCGTGTTTTTTAGTTAAACTCTATTTATTTTTTAGTTCAAACTTATGAATTTATTATATTGTCGCTGATTCTTGATAAGTCTACAAAGTTTGAATTAAATCTGTCCGTTTAAAGTGGGTCAAAACTGAGTCCAAAGGAGTCGGTTACATACAAACATACAGGTGAAGCTAATAAAAGCGTGATAAAAAGATTTCTCTATACCGACTCACCCTTCGCCGAACTCAGTGCGACACTGCTCGTCCATCGAGAACACGTAGTTGGCGAGCTCTTTCGCTCCCCCCAGCTCCACCCCTTCATCACGGCTCCTCTTGTAAAGACACCACCATTTGCTGCAACAATGTAACATTCTTCATCATTAACAACTACTTAAGGCTTTAAGATGCCTCATTCGAGCAGGTTGATACGAGTTAAAAATTATATCGAAAGTAAGTCTGTACTAAAACCTACTAAAAGCGTCGGTGGCTCAACCGATAACGACTCGGTTCTCCTAACCAGAGGTACCGGGTTCAAATCTGGACGGCCAATGTACCAATGAGTTTTTCAAAAACTTACGTACATATACTTACCGATTGCTTTGACGGTGAAGGAAAACATCGTGAGGAAACCTGCACACACCTGCGAAGAAACTCGATAGGTTGTGTGTGAAGTCGACCAACCCGCACTGCGCCCGCGTGGTCTACTAAGGCCCAATCGCCCTAACTTAGGGTAGGCTCGAGCCCCTCGATGGGGACGTGTATGAGCTGATATGATGACCTGCTTAAGGCTTCAAGATGCTTCAATCCGAGCAGGTTAATACGTGTTAAAAATAATATCGAACGTAAGTCTATTTATTTTAAGTTCAAATCAATGCGAGCTTCAGCGCGGCTGTTACGTTGAAACCGGACGTCCAATTCTCAAAGTCAAAGTCAAAGCATTTATTTGCCAGAACATAGTTGAATACATGGTGTTCTTAAATTTCGATTTTTATATGTTTTATTACTTTTCTACACTTTAAAATATGTTTAAAAAAATGTGTTCAATTAAAATGAAAGGTTTTAAAGTCCCGATTTTTGTGTGTTGGTTTCATTCAACATTTGTTTACGAGAAATTTTGCAATTAATGCAAAAACAGGGTCTACACTCTACAGTATATTTTTTTACATTAAAAGTGTAAATATTTTTAAAATTTTATTAAATTCAATAGATCTTTTATTATAGTATAGCGCAGGACCGGTCGTCGTGGAAATCCTTGGCGGAGGCCTTTGTCCAGCAGTGAACGATTTGTGGCTGATATTATGATGATGATGATATATTTTTTTCATAGTGATAGCTTTACACAGTCTTTCAATAATTTGAATTGAATATTGTTATTTGACCAATCTCAAGGCCTTAAGAAAAAAAACGCGGGCGTCATTTTTTCCATACAAACGTAGTCCCCTGTTTTCGCCCTTGATAATGACAATAGAGCAAAAATGATTGTTTTTCATCAAACCTTTATCTACCATGGTCATGCCCCTATGTTTTGTTTTTTCCCATATTCTAATGACAATAGGAAGTAGCAGCCTTCAAAAACTGAGAAAATTGCCCAATTGAAACGTCATTTTACGTCATCCACCAAAACATAATACGCACATTAACAATAAAATTGAAAACACGGTGGCTTAGGTAAAGCGATTTTGAAATTATTTTTGAAAAAAAGATTATTATTGCTCCAGTTTTGAAGGAGGAAATAGGGGACTACAAAATGCTGTTTTGGTCAATTTTAGTGCCTATTATCGGTCTGCGCTGCAGTTCTCCCTTTCTTGCTGCTTACGGAGAGGTTTGGGGGAGGGAGCCAGAGCCATTTTATTCAAATACCTATTCTTTAGACCGCGTTTCCTCTTAAGGCACAAGTTCGACTGACTTGTTAGCGTAGTGCAGCTGTCCTGGCTGCTGGGTTGAGGGTCGTGGGTTCGATCTCCCCCCAGGGCAAACATTCGTGTGATGAACAGGTTCGTTTGCACTGTGTCTGGTGTTTAATATATCTCTCTCTCTCTATATATATATATATATAGCGGATCTAAGGACATAGCTTACAGAATCGCTAAACTGAAGTAGCAGTGGGCAGGGCACATAGCTCGTAGAACAGATGGCCGTTGGGGTAGTAAAGTTAAAGCAGATATACAGGCTGTAACAAAAGTGGTGTAGGTCCCGTTAACTGGGGCTTCTACTCATCATACTGAACAAATTTTGTTCTGCGAGTTTGTTTGTTTGTTTGTAAACTCTTTATTGTACAACAAAATTTACAATTATAGATACATAATGGAAATATGCACAAAGGCGGACTTATCCCAAAAAGGGATCTCTTGATCTCGAGTTTGCTGAAATCGCAAAAAAATTTTTACTCTTCATACAAATCGATCAGCTGATTGACCAATTTTGTGCAGTTTAGTATGGAGGTTTCAAATTTTTTTTTGAGAATTGACTATGGGTTCCTTAGGGAAAGTTGTTTAGTATGATGAGTAGAACCCCCAGTTAACGGGACCTACACCAATTTTTTTACACCATGTATATGCGGCATATGCTGAGTCGGAGCCATTTCTGAGCTACGGCACAATTTTATGTATCTACCCTCTTTTTACATTTAAGCTTAGATACAAGAAGTTATTATTATTATTTTTTGTTTTCTTTTTGTGTATCAAATTGTAATGTAGCTTTGAATAAATGTTTTATCTATCTATCTATGTATTTAAACGTAATTATACAGGGTGTTTTCTTAAACACCGAGCAAGCCGTCAATGGTGGGCTATACTAATGAAATTGAACAACTTTACCCGAGAAACCTATACCTAATTCACCTTTAAAGCATCAGTAAGTATATATAGTTACGTAAGTTTTTAATAACTCATTGGTACATTGGCTCTCCAGATTTGAACCCGGGACCTGTGGTAATGAGAGCCGAGTCGTCACCAATTGAGCCACCGACACCTTTTTTGTTTGACTGAAAGTTTGACTGATAATAATTAACAACGCTAAATACATTGAAACAGCAGACTTCAATCACTTGCTAAAATTTGCTATCAGTATTTGTTTTGTTTTGTTGTTTCGCTAAAAAGTACTAAATTGATTGCAAAGCAAAATGCCTTCGGGGTAGTCCCATATAAATGTACTTAACATTTATATGGGACTACCCCGAAGGCATAATCTAATGAATAAAAAAATAATGATTAAAATTGGTTCACAATCGCTAAAGATGTAACGTAACGTACACACAAAAACATGATAACATCCTACTTTTTAATCAGTACAGAGGAGTACTAATATATATACTGTGACAGAGGCGAGCACATTAAGCTAGACATCCGTAGTGCGATTCTGATCCTTATGCATACGGCATAAGAATGGTACAAAGTACAAAGTGTCTAGTTTGATGTGTTGGCCTCTGTACATGTAGTATAAACTACCCATATACAAAATATTATTGTATCCATGTTCTGCTAGCAGAATCATAAATCTTAGCATGACCCAATGAGTTTCCATGTATCTCCAGAGAAGGAATGTCTTTCCGTGGATCGACGGAGAAGAGGAGTCAAGTAGTAAACAGAAACTAAGAAGTAACTAAGACTACAAGAATTAATTAAAAATCCGACTGTATAAGAAATTAACCCAGTCTAGTGAAAATGTATCCTATAACACTCACGGGAACAAAACGAATCTAACGACACCTCGCACTCCAAAATTCGGCCATTCGGGTAAAAATGTAGATACCCTATGTCACTCACGGGATCAAGGCTATTCTAACCACACCTCGCACTCCAAAATTAAAAACTTAAACCCTCTATTCGGCCAGTCGGGTAAAAATATATCCAATGTCACTCACGGGATCAAGACGAATCTAACGCCACCTCGCACTCCAAAATTAAAAATTAAATCCCTCTATTCGGCCATTCGGGTAAAAATGTAGATACCCTATGTCACTCACGGGATCAAGGCTATTCTAACCACACCTCGCACTCCAAAATTAAAAACTTAAACCCTCTATTCGGTCAGTCGGGTAAAAATATATCCAATGTCACTCACGGGATCAAGACGAATCTAACGCCACCTCGCACTCCAAAATCCATCAAGCCGTTTAGGCTACAAAGAGTACCTAATAAATAAAAATACATACATACACTCGAACAACATAAACCTCCTTCTGGCGCAGTCGGGTAAAAAGTAAATAATATAAAAATGATGCTACACTCGTATCTCACTACAGAAACCTATTGGGAGGAGTAGGCATGCCGCAAGGCCGTAAGTAGGTATTCCTAGGCTTTGGGGGATCATTCAGGAAAGAAGGGGGTGTATTAGATATTATTTTCTATGGCTCTGAGAAATAAAATAGAATTCTGTGAAATCTACATCACTCCTTAAATACATCTTGTAGATTATTATGTATTTTTTTCTGGTAGAAATATGCTATGGTTAACGTATAAAATGGTTACAAAATTCTTCATTTTCAGAGTTTTTACGAAGGACAAGCCTTATGTCAGATTCCCTCCTGGCAGTTATAACGCCCAAAATTATTTTTATTTAATTATTTTTTCCAAGTTAGGAAAATTATAACAAAGCACATGCAATTATAGAAAAATCTAAAAAGGTTTAGGTGAAAGCTTTTAATATTGCATTGTCACGCTATACCTACATATGCATGCAAAATTTCAGCTCAATCCGAAACCGGGACGTGGGTCAAATTTAACTTGCAAGATTTTATTAAAGACACTGGAACAGGTGAAATTATTAAAAAGCTTGTAAAAAAATCATAACTTTAGGGGTAAGTTGGCTGGGTTAACAGAAATATGAGGTCACTAGCTGTTTCCCGCGGCTTCACCCGCGTGGACGTTTCTATGACTTTTCGAGGGTGCGCAGTGCGCGAGCAGCAAGCGGTTCGCGAGTGTGGAGAAAAGTACCCCATGTATTAATCCAGGTCCTAATCTGTCTACCTACCAAATTTCAGCCAGATCCGTTCAGCGGGAAAGAGTAACAAACATACATCCATACATTCTTACAAACTTTCGCGTTTATAATATTAGTAGGATGGTAGAATATGTAGGATATAAGCCGATTTTCGTAAATTGTCTTGACCGTTTCGATTTTTTTCATGATTCCTTATGTCCTCCCCCCCTCCTTGGGCCGCCACTGAACTTACTAGGATTTCTCATGAAACTGTTCTTTAGAGCACTTCGACCAGGTGTAGTTGTGCAGTGTAGCCAGCACAGTGGGCGCCATTACTGATCTTCTCAGCGCGTCCGTGTGGCATTGGTTCTCTCCGTCGTGGGTTAGGCCTAGCCTGTTGAGAAAAAAAAAAATTAAAGCAAATTCGAATAGTATTTGTATCATCATATCAGCTCATATACGTCCCCACCGAGAGGCTCAAAGCCTTTCCTGAATTAGGGCGATCGGACTAAGGTTGACCACGCGTGCCCAGTGCGGGTTGGTCCACTTCACACACAACCTTCGAGTTTCTTCGCAGGTGTGTGCAGGTTTCCTCACAATGTTTTCCTTCACCGTTAAAGCAATCGGTAAGTATATGTACGTAAGTTTTTGAAAAACTCATTGGTACATTGGCCGTCCGGATTTGAACCCGGCACCTCTAGTTAGGAGGACCGAGTCGTTGCCGGTTGAGCCACCGACGCTTAATATTTGATATTTGTAAACATGAGAAGAATGTTAAGTTTAAAAATTTTGTTACATAAATACAAAAATACCGAGAACAGAACGAACGACATTGCTCGAAACCATAATAATTTGTCTTACGCAGTAACACACTTACTTATAAACCCGTTGGGAGTTTTGCTTTAAAATGAATACTTTTCGAGATAATCCCCCTACGCGATGACTTTTGGATCAAAATATTACTAATTATATTTAACTTAAAGGCCCAATACATAATTATTATTTATTTTTCAAAGGTTTTTGTCGGGTTTTTTTTTAAATTTTTAAATCTAGTTTTATTTCATGCTTTTTAAACTTGACTTATTACTTGTGAACACGCTACAATTAAAAAACCTATCCCAACATTTTCACAAATCCTTTGGGGGTTGAAACACTAAATTGTGGAAGTGGAAGTTTCTGAGACCCCATGATAAGCTAGAAACTACTTTTATTTACCTTTTGCGCACCCTCTAAAAGTTATAGAAACGTTGTCCACGCGGGTGAAGCCGCGGGAAACAGCCAGTATACCTATAAACTTTTTGAAGAAGAACAAAATTAAATACTCGCTCCCCTCAAGAGGACGGATATCCAAAGACTTTGGCATAGACTTAGAATCTCCTAAGTTTATGGTCTTTCGTATACTAATATACCAAAGCTATAGAACTGCACGAGGTGTTATATATAGGTCTGTGTCACACGCTTTTTTTTAAAATCCAAAATTGACATCAGCTTTTGACATCATTGCACTTGATTGTATGTGACTATGATGCTGATGATGGAAGCGGGCTTACCAAGATTCCCCAACGCAATGGGGAACTGGCTACCTTATTTTCAAGCTGGAACACATCAATACTCGCTACGCTCTGAATTCAAACTAACGCCAGGAGCAAAATATTACTTTGCCCCCTTATAACACAAATGACTATCATTTGTTTGTTTGTAAACTCTCTATTGACATGTTTGAATACAGAACATAAAACAGATATGTATGGTGTAAAGGTGGACTTATCCTTTGCGGGATATCTTCCAGTCAACCTAATATTTAAATTCTTTTTCAAATAAAACATAGGTATTTATTTTGTTGTTAACAACCCATAAATATCACCACTGCTGGGGCACAGATTTCTTCCAAACTGGGGAAGGTGAGGCCATACTCCACATGGGGTCAAGTGCGGGTTGGTGGAGGTTGTAGGACTAGTGGATGTTGTAGGGCTAGTGGATGTTGTAGGGCTAGTGGAGGTTGTAGGGATAGTGGAGGTTGTAAAGCTGTTGGTGGTTGTAGGGCTAGTGGAGGTTGTCGGACTAGTGGAGGTTGTAGGGCCGTAGGGCTGGTGGAGGTTATAGGGCAAGTGGAGTTTGTAGGGCTAGTGGAGGTTGTAGGGCCGTATGGCTAGTGGAGGTTGTAGGGCTAGTGGAGGTTGTAGTGCTATTGGTGGTTGTAGGGCTAGTAGAGGTTGTCGGGCTAGTGGAGGTTGTAGGGCCGTAGGGCTAGTGGAGGTTATAGGGCAAGTGGAAGTTGTAGGGCTAGTGGAGGTTGTAGGGCTAGTAAAGGTTGTATGGCTAGTGGAGGTTGTAGGGCTAGTTAAGGTTGTAGGGCTAGTGGAGATTTTAGGGCTAGTGAAGGTTTTAGGGCTAGTGGAGGTTGTAGGGATAGTGGAGGTTGAACGGCAAGTAGAGGTTGTAGGGCTAGTAAAGGTTGTATGGCTAGTGGAGGTTGTAGGGCTAGTTAAGGTTGTAGGGCTAGTAAGGTTGTAGGGCTAGTGGAGGTTGTAGGGCTAGTAAAGGTTGTATGGCTAGTGGAGGTTGTAGGGCTAGTTAAGGTTTTAGGGCTGGTGAAGGTTGTAGGGCTTGTGGAGGTTGTAGGGCTAATAGAGGTTTTAGGGCTAGTGGAGATTTTAGGGCTAGTGAAGGTTTTAGGGCTAGTGGAGGTTGTAGGGATAGTGGAGGTTGAACGGCAAGTAGAGGTTGTAGGGCTAGTGGCGAACTAGTCACTGTCAGAAGTTTTTCAGGCCGCTTAAAAGGCATCTGACATAGCTTAACGACTGCCATCTAGTGATAGCAACCGGTACCAATGGGATTAACGTGCCTTGCGAAGCACATAAACGATAAAAAAAAATGCCACTAAGTCAAACCCATCCAGGTAATGACCGTACTTCAGGTCAGTTAACCTGCGTGATCGACCCTAATACGCAAGTTGCACTGAGCTATTCGTACGACCGCATATTTATTTTAATTAAGTCAAAATCGCTAAACTTAAGGCGCCACTAGCTCGATGAACAGATGGACATTGGGAGTAGTAAAGTTCTCGAGTAGCGACCGCGCGCCGGAAATCGCAGCCTAGACAGACCTCCCACACGGTGGACCGACGACTTAGTAAGGGTCGAGGGAAGCCGGTCGTTGTAGAATTCCTGGGAGGAGGCCTTTGACCAGCAGTGGACGTGGACGATATAATGATGATAACGAAGGCATATTTATTTGGGTAGGGTAAGTTTGTCACACGTAGCCTTAATGCGAGGTATTGATTGGAACGTGTAAATAGTAAAGAAAATAACCACACTTTTTACTTTTTCAAAGTATAAAAAATAATAACATAACTCACTTTGTAGTATCATAAAAAGTATTGTTGTGTATTTTTTAAAATTTATACTTCAAAATATTAGTCATAACTAGAGTTCAAAGTAACGGTGTAGACATTATCTTTCGGTTTTTTTTCTATCGAGCCAAAACTGCTCTAATAATCGTGTTTCTAATAGCTGTTGACTTTAAGGAACATCATCAACAATAAGGGTATTTTTTTCAACCTTGGGTTTTCTATAGTTCAGGAGTAATTGACGTCAAAAATAACGAAAATCTGTAACATTACTGCATTAAGTAAATTTACGGCGTAGTAATGTGTAGCTAAATGGGGGGGCTTACTGGACCCATAACTATAAAAGGTTTCATGACACCCGCCTGAAGGTTGCGGTGACCGTTAGTGGTGTTTTAGCAACGTCGTAAGTACATATTCATGTTCTAATATTTTGTTCTTATGTTTGTAGGGCTCCGTACCTAAAAAGGTGAAAACAGAACCATTATAGCATCACTCGTGAGTCTGTCTGGCCGTCTGTCACAGCCAATTTGCTCCGAAACTACTAGACCGATTGAGTTGAAATCTGGTACACATTTGTAAGTCAGTGACCCATAGACGGACGTTTTACGTAAATAAATAAATTTTAAACATGTTGGCCATTTGGGGGGAGGATAGAGAGGAGGGGGATAAAATTTTAATGATAGATATTTTTTTTTAAATTGACTATTCCCTCCTCTTTATTTCCGTAGCTACTGGGACTAAAATACTGAAAAATCACAGTTTTTAAGGTTAAATGCATAGATTACAAGAAAATCTAGAAAATAAAGAAAATCTGAAGTCCTTCCGTTACCACAGGAAAAATAAAATTTTCAAAGGCCTTAATAAGTAGACACCTATTTACCTAGAGAAAAGTATGTGGTGAGAGGTCTTGTTCTGTTGGCAGTAAAAGTTTGGTGCGGAACCCTGTATGTGTGACCCCGAGTCGAACTTAGCCGTTTTTTTTATTATTCAGAGAAAACTATGCCTGTGCCAGTTTATTGCACAATATTTTATGACGTTTAAATATTACTACGGAATCTTCAAGGCGAGAATGTGTGTTAAGAGTTCTGTGGAAAAACTATAGCCAACTTTCATGATTCTTGATAAAATTGGTACCCGACTGGTTTTCGGCGTTCTGTAAAAAACTATAGCCAACTTTCATGATTCTTGATAAAATTGGTACCCGACTGGTTTTCGGCGTTCTGTAAAAAACTATAGGCAACTTTCATGGTTCTTGATAAAATTGGTACCCTTACTGGTTTTCGGCGTTCTGTAAAAACTATAGCCAACTTTCATGATTCTTGATAAAATTGGTACCCGACTGGTTTTCGGCGTTCTGTAAAAAACTATAGCCAACTTTCATGATTCTTGATAAAATTGGTACATGACTGGGTTTGGGCGTTCTGTAAAAAACTATAGGCAACTTTCATGGTTCTTGATAAAATTGGTACTCTTACTGGTTTTCGGCGTTCTGTAAAAAACTATAGCCAACTTTCATGGTTCTTGATAAAATTGGTACCCGACTGGTTTTCGGCGTTCTGTAAAAAACTATAGCCAACTTTCATGGTTCTTGATAAAATTGGTACTCTTACTGGTTTTCGGCGTTCTGTAAAAAACGATAGCCAACTTTCATAGTTCTTGATAAAATTGGTACCCGACTGTTTTTCGGCGTTCTTTAAAAAACTATAGCTAACTTTCATGGTTCTTGATAAAATTGGTACACTGACTGATTTTCGGCATTCTGTAAAAAACTATAGCTAACTTTCATGGTTCTTGATAAAATTGGTACCCTTACTGGTTTTCGGCGTTCTGTAAAAAAACTATAGCCAACTTTCATGGTTCTTGATAAAATTGGTACCCCTACTGGTTTTTGGCGTTCTGTAAAAAACTATAGCTAACTTTATGGTTCTTGAGAAAATTGGTACACTTACTACTGGTTTCCGGCGTTCTGTAAAAAAACTATAGCCAACTTTCATGGTTGTTGATAAAATTGGTACCCTTACTGGTTTTCATTGTTCTGTCAGAAACTATAGCCAACTTTCATGGTTCTTGATAAAATTGGTACCCGACTGGTTTTCGGCGTTCTGTAAAAAACTATAGCCAACTTTCATAGTTCTTGATAAAATTGGTACCCGACTGTTTTTCGGCGTTCTTTAAAAAACTATAGCTAACTTTCATGGTTCTTGATAAAATTGGTACACTGACTGATTTTAGGCGTTCTGTAAAAAACTATAGCTAACTTTCATAGTTCTTGTTAAAATTGGTATCCTTACAGGTTTTTGGCGTTCTGTAAAAAACTATAACCAACTTTCATGGTTCTTGATAAAATTGGTGCCTATCGTTAGCCAAAGAGATTAAGTATAATATAAACAAAAAATTCGGTATAGTACTAGGTTTTGCGTTCAGTTTGTAAACACATCCAAATTTCTGTGACGTGATATTGCTATTTAGTATTTTTTCTTGAATTTCTCTAGCTTTTTTTGATGTCCTCATAAATTTTTTACTGCATTTTTTCTCTATTTACGTTACACTTCCTCTCTTTGACTAGCGAAATATTACCATATCTATGCTAGCAATTGGTACCAATTTCATTCGTTACACTTCCTCTCTTTGACTAGCAAAATATTACCATATCTGTGCTAGCGATTGGTACCAATTTCATTCGTTACACTTCCTCTCTTTGACTAGCAAAATATTACCATATCTGTACTAGCGATTAGTACCAATTTCATTCGTTACACTTCCTCTCTTTGACTAGCAAAATATTACCATATCTGTGCTAGCGATTGGTACCAATTTCATTCGTTACACTTCCTCTCTTTGACTAGCGAAATATTACCATATCTGTGCTAGCGATTGGTACCAATTTCATTCGTTACACTTTCTCTCATTGACTAGCAAAATACCTACTACCATATCTGTGCTAGCGATTGGAACCAATTTCATTTTGACACATAAATGTTTACTATCGTATTTTCACGGAACACCAAACTTGGTTTTGCCTGGTGCCGACCCGTGAAATTAGAGTCAAGCGCTCCTTAACCTTCAAGAAAACCGGTAAAGTGCAAGTTAGAACCGCGCATAAAGGGTTCCGTACCATCATACTAGATGGCGCTAGTTTCTTCACGTTTAAAAAATAACACGTTTTTTTGTATGGAGACTTTCACTTTTTCAAATTTTTATAATTTGTTGTTATAGCGGCAACAGAAATATATCATCTGTGAAAATTTCAACTGTCTAGCTATCACAGTTCATGAAATACAGCCTGGTGACAGACAGACAGACAGACGGACGGACATCGGAGTCTGAGTAAAAGGGTCCCGTTTTTACCCTACGGTACGGAACCCTAAAAACAACTAAAGTTTTACTAAAATACCTAGTGGCCCCCGTGACTTTAATAACTGTCTTTACTTTCGAGCATTCTTACATAGTTTAGTTATTTCTTCATTATCATCGTCATCGGATCTGCTGAAAATCGTCATTGCTGGACAAATGCCTTCCCAAGCATTGCCACAATGACCGCTCTTGCACAGTCAACAGCTTCCTGCGACCTTCACGAGTTCGTCGGTTCAGCAAGGGAAGGCCTGAGGCCTACCTACGTTCTTCGATCTGAGATAAATAAAATATTTATAAGCGCTCGTAGCTTTTTACGATAGAGCAAAAACAAAAAAGCTTTTAAACACATGTTTCTTGTATGTGAGCCCCCTTTAGTTGTTTTTCTTTTTGACGTGATAACGTCTTATAATTCGATGGAGCCGGCTGCACGCACGAAAAAATGCGTCGTTACCATGCGTCGTTACCTCGCTCTGAGGCGTTCCGTCGTTACCTCGCTCTGAGGCGTTCCGTGAGGCGTTCCGTTTTCGATATTATGAAACCATTCCATCAGTATTTTCTTATGACGTTGTCACGTTCAACTATCGTCAGTAAACCGACTTTACAGACAACCGTTTTTTATTATTAGCTGTCTACCTATTACGGTTTATGATATACAGACAGACAGCGACAGCTTAGTGATAGGGTCCCGTTGGTCACTCTTTGCGTGCACGAAAGCCTAATATCAAAATCGTTCAAGTCGTTTAGAAGGAGAAGAATAACAAATTTATGAATTTTTATGTATATAAAGACTTGTCGACTAAATTAAAAACGCGGGCAAAGCCGCGGTGCACCCACTAGGTAAATCTATAGTTATCGCGGGACCCACAGTAATCAGTACGGGAATTTACGTTCATCCCTCGGGAAACGCTCGGCTACTAAACTTATATAATAGGCGCCGGGCAGGCTACAGGATAAGTTTTATAAAATAAAATACCAACGGGATAGTTTCACTTCACTGTGAAATAGATACGTTTTAGTTAAAATGTTTCAAATTCCATTTGGGATATTGTAGCTACGCTTTTATTAATAAAATTGAGTTATTTGCTCGGTAGTTATAAGCGTCGGTGGCTCAACCGGTAACGACTCGGTCCATCTAACCAGAGGTACCGGGTTCGAATCTGGACGGCCAATGTACCAATGAGTTTTTCAAAAACTTACGTACATACTTACCGATTGCTTTAACGGTGAAGGAAAAACATCGTGAGGAAACCTGCACACGCCTGCGAGGAAACTCGAAGGTTGTGTGTGAAGTCGACCAACCCGCACTGGGCCCGCGTGGTCGACTATG
Source organism: Coleophora flavipennella (assembly GCA_947284805.1). Classification (NCBI taxonomy): domain Eukaryota; kingdom Metazoa; phylum Arthropoda; class Insecta; order Lepidoptera; family Coleophoridae; genus Coleophora; species Coleophora flavipennella. The sequence continues at coordinate 4,600,786 of OX369256.1, forward strand.
GCCTAATCGCCCTGATTCAGGGTAGGCTCGAGCCCCTCGGTGGGGACGTATATGAGCTGATATGATGATTTGCTCGGTAGAGATGGGATAGTCCTATTCTTAGCCGGGAGCCATACGGGCCGATGGAGCGTGCTATGCTCGGAGTTTCTCTGCGTGATCGAATCTTAAACGAGGAGATCCGCAGGAGAACCAAAGTAACCGACATAGCTCACAGAATCGCTAAACTGAAGTGGCAGTGAGTCGTAGAACAGATGGCCGTTGGGGTGGTAAAGTTCTGAATGGCGACCGCGCACCGGAAAACGTAGCGTAGGCAGACCTCCCACACGGTGGACCGACGACCTGGTGAAATCGCGGGAAGCCGATGGATGCGGGAGGCGCAGGACCGGTCGTCGTGGAAATCCTAGGGGGAGGCCTTTGTCCAGCAGTGGACGTTTTTCGGCTGGCATAGGGTTCCGAATCATCATACTAGATGGCGCTAATTTCTTCAGGTTTAACAAAACCACGTTTTTTGTATGGAGACTTCCCTTATTTTTTCACTTTTTCTATTTTTTTTTTGTTGTTATAGCGGCAACAGAAATACATCATCTGTGAAAATTTCAACTGTCTAGCTATCATAGTTCATGAAATACATCCTGGTGACAGACGGACAGCAAAGTCTTAGTAATTAGGGTCCCGTTTTTACCCTTTGAGTACGGAACCCTAAAATCTGACTTCCATCTCAATAATTTGGTACAATTGTGCTTTATTATTTTTGGTTTTTGTTGATTTTTTAAAAAAAGTACTTCACCGATTTTAATAAAATTAACATTGGACAAACCATGGATTATAATCGAATAAAACTAGAATCATGATTCATGAAAATCGGTTCACAAAAAGGATATGCAGTCGAATTGAGAACCTCCTCCTTTTTGGAAGTCAGTAGAAAATTGTTCATGCGTTGCTACTTCTGAGTCTGTTTTCATATTTCTGAGTCTTTTTTCATACTTCTGAGTCTGTTTTCATACTTCTGAGTCTGTTTTCATACTTCTGAGTCTGTTTTCATACTTCTGAGTCTCTTTTCATACTTCTGAGTCTGTATTAATACTTCTGAGTATGTTTTCATACTTCCGAGTCTGTTTTCATACTTCTGAGTACGTTTTCATACTTCTGAGTATTTTTTTGTACTTCTGAGCCTTTTTTCATACTTCTGAGTCTATTTTCAAAATAGGTAAAAATAATAATTTTGACACCCACGGGCAAATAGAACACCTACGTTATTATTTAGTTCATCATCATCGCCACAGCAGCTGAAATACGTCTGCTGGTAGACCAAAGTATTTATATACAGTGTGTATCGGATAGGGATGTAATACATAGCATTTTACCCTTGTTTTCGCATTAGGTTCAAAAAAAGAAAAAAGAAAACATTCTTGCAGTATTTTTTTTTTATTTGACCATTTTGTGTTTTTTTCCTCGAACGTTTCAGTTAATTGTATGTGTGATCACCAGATAAATTAAATTACCTTTCAAGTGAGCCCACTTTGAAGTCTGTACTAATGCTAATTAAAAAGAAAACATATTTTTCATGAAGGTACAAAAAAAAATTAAAATAAAAATGGCTGCTATTTAGAGGGAAGAAGGATGCAGCACTCTAATGGGAGGTTTTTTGACAATGAAATGTGGTGTATTACAAGCCCTTATAATTTAAAAATTCTAAACACGTTAAAAAAACCGACTTCCATCGCAACAATTTAGTACATTTTTGCATTATTATTTTTGGTTTTTGTTAATTTTCTAATAAAGTACTACACCGATTTTAATAAAATTTATATGGAACCACACGGAAAGCACAAGCTTTCAATTAAAAAAATAATTATCAAAATTGGTTCACCCAGTCAAAAGTTCTGAGGTAACACACATAAAAAAACACATACAGACGAATTGAGAACCTCGTCCTTTTTGGAAGTCGCTTGAAAATATCAATAACCCATCCGATACACACTGCATTTTAGTACTTACATAGAGTAGCAACTCCCTGCCTCTGTCTAGATTACGACCGTGCTGGTTTGGTTCTCGAACGTCATTTACTTCAAGAAATGTCATTTTCCGCCCGTTGTCATTTCCCGTCCGGGATGTGGCTGGACAAAGGCCTCACCAAGGATTCCCTTTACAACAAAAAGAGGTCCAGTGCTGCTCGAATCCAGCAGCTACCTGTGACTTTCACTATGCCCACGCGTGGTTTCCACTCGACAGCTTTGTAGCCCCAACGTCTGTTCTCTACGAGCTATGTGCCCCGCCCACTGCCACATGTGGTTTCTTTGGTTCTCCTACGGATCTCATTTCTGATTCGATTACGTAAGGGAAACTCTAAGTATAACTCGCTTCATCGCCCCTTGGGTGACCTTGAGGCTCATGTCTCAGTTTCAGATGTCATCACTCATCACAGGCGCCACAAGCTAAACAAAGACCTCAGTCTGGAGACAGTGCGATATTAGAAAACTTGTAGATATTGCGAAGCATCTTATTTACTTAAGTATGTTCATATTATTTCAAGAAAATAGCCACTGTAAGTACCACTAAGTTAAATGAAATCCCACTAAAACATAAATGTAAAAAGGAGCCAAGTTTGATACAAAAAATGTGCAGATATCTAAATGGTTACCAAGGTCTAAAATGGTTTCTTAAATCACAATTCGCTATTATCATAAGCTCGTCATATCAGCTCATATACGTCCCCACCGAGAGGCTCGTCATAATCATCATCATATCAGCCGAAAAACGTCCACTGCTGGGCAAGGGCCTCCCCCAAGGATTTCCAGGACTGCCGGTCCTGCGCTGTCTGCATCCATCAGCTTCCTGCGATCTTCACCAGATCGTCACGAGAGACTCGTGCCTACCCTGAATTAGTCGACCTCGTGTGCTCAGTGTGGGTTTGTTGACTTCTTACACAACCTTCGAGTTTCTTCGCAGGCGTGTTCAGGTTGCTTGACGATGCTTTCCTTCACCGTAAGAGCGTCCGATCTGTATCATAGCTACGGTAATTCAAATATAAACGTTTATTTCAGACTTCTCCATATAATATAGAATGTACAACGATTTACAGTTGATTAAAAAATGTTTTTTTTAAATATTCTGAGCTACTAAAAGTGCAGGCAAATTTTCTGTAACCATTTATATCCTTTATTGACGTATATTTTTAAATAGTAAGCTTTACTTGCTTTAGGGATTGTCAATAACATAAATTTATTATTACATAAAATATTTTTTTAAGTAAGTGGAGTAATCTGAAATTAATATTTTCAATTTGAAACCACTTTTAAACTCCGTATCCATTTTTATGTCTGCACTATTTAGTATCGAAACTTGGCTCCATTTTATGTTTATGTTTTTGGCGAGATATTAGTTTTTGTAAATTTTTATTACATTTTCTCTTGATTCAAATAATAGACATATACATATATGTTTATATCTACATTATTTCTAACGTGTGCGCGAGTCTGACTTGCATTTGGCAGAATTTTTGATTTTTTTCTCTTTCAATGCCAAGTGGTATTAGTACGAAATCCTAATTTCATAAATGCGAACCGTATTCGGCTAGTTTTTCGAATTTTCCTTTGTATATGCCCAATAACTGATGCTAAATATCATGTTTCTGAGTCACCCGGAAATGGTCTATATTTTTGATGGGTAGTAGTGAATACGGGACCTTAGTTTCGCGAGTCAGAGTTGCACTTGGCTAAACTTTGTTTTTTTCTTTATATACGCGTGATAACATATCTCGATAAATAATTGCAAGTTTCTAAGTCGCCTGGAAGTGGTGTATAATTTTGATGATTGAGTGTGCGAGTCAGCCCATCATAAAAATAGTGATTTATGGACGTCAATAGAATAGTAAAAAAAATATGGATATTGGAATTTTCGTTGATTGAGGGGTCTAACTAGACACACTTAATCGCAAGTGTGTAGGTGAAACAGATTTTAAGTTAAGTGCGAGTCAAAAGTGGCCCGAAATGGATCGTGTATAATTGTATACAACCCACGGCCGGTGTCGTCCCGTTCCTTTACAAACTTGGCTCACACACTGCCGTGTATCTTGATAAATTTTATTATCTGCGCTTGGAGTCGAGCTAACAGTTACCTACACAAGATGTACCGTGCGAGTAGTTACATGAAAGAAATAAATAAATCTTGTTTTTATAAAATGGAGGTATACTTTAATTCTGAAATATATTTTTTGGCTATTTTCTGAGATACTCGTACGTAAATGGACGAAAGGGAAATACAATTATATAATATCTGTATCCCATAGGACATAGGCCTCGGTAAACGAAATAACCCCAACTAAACAGACCTGGGTTTAATTATCTAACTAACTATTCGCACATTGACGATGCACATCAACTGAATTTGGAATAGTAATGTTGAATACCTAGCTATCAGAGTTTTCGAATCCATTTGGCTACTTTGCCGGTTCCGTGTAAGTAAGGAAACGAAATCAAGTCTTCGTGAATCAGGGGGTAGATAAAAAGTGACAACGAAACGATTCTGAACGTGGAATACGCGTAATTATGTTCGTTTCGAGCTCATCTATCTGTATTTACTTTTATTAACGTATTTGGTTTGCCATTATAAACCAACATATAAAGCCTTTTGCGTCTTAACAGAAAGATTGATTCTCCATTGACACTGCGTCGTCTGGGATATAATTAAGGAAACGCAGGACTGCCCCAGGGCCTGCGTCACCCGCTCGGCATGGTTAGCTAAACCCGCAGAAATGACAACGAGCTATGTAACATAATAAAGCCTTTTGCGTCTTTAACAGAAATATTGTTCCTCCATTGACACTGCATCGTCTGGGATATAATTAAGAAAACGCAGGACTGCCCCAGGGCCTGCGTCACTCGCTCGGCATGGTTGGCTGTGAACACGCAGAAACGACAACGAGCTAGGTAACATATAAAGCCTTTTGCGTCTTTAACAGAAAGATTGTTCCTCCATTGACACTGCGTCGTCTGGGATATGATTAAGGAAACGCAGGACTGCCCCAGGGCCTGCGTCACCCGCTCGGTATGGTTGACTAAACACGCAGAAACGACAACGAGCTAGGTAACATATAAAGCCTTTTGCGTCTTTAACAGAAAGGTTTTTCCACCTCTGACACTGCGTCGTCTGGGATATGATTAAGGAAACGCAGGACTGCCCCAAGGCCTGCGTCATCCGCTGGGCATGGTTGGTTAAACCCGCAGAAACGACAACGAGCTAGGTAACATATAAAGCCTTTTGCGCCTTTAACAGAAAGGTTGTACCTCCATGAAGACTGCGTCGTCTGGGATATGATTAAGGAAACGCAGGACTTTCCCAGGGCCTCCATCACCCGCTCGGCATGGTTGGCTATGAACACGCAGAAACGACAACGAGCTAGGTAACATATAAAACCTTTTGCGTCTTTAACAGAAAGGTTGTTCCACCATTGACACTGCGTCGTCTGGGATATGATTAAGGAAACGCACGACTTCCCCAGGGCCTGCGTTACCCGCTCGGCATGGTTGGCTGTGTACACGCAGAAACGACAACAAGCTAGGTAACATATAGAGCCTTTTGCGTCTTTAACAGAAATATCGTTCCTCCATTGACACTGCGTCGTCTGGGATATGATTAAGGAAACGCAGGATTGCCCCAGGGCCTGCGTCATCCGCTGGGCATGGTTGGCTAAACCCGCAGAAATGACAACGAGCTAGGTAACATATAAAGCCTTTTGCGTCTTTAACTGAAAGATTATTCATCCATTGACACTGCGTCGTCGTCTGGGATATGATTAAGGAAACGCAGGACTGCCCAGAGCATGCATCACCCGTTCGGTATAATTGGCTAAACCTGCAGAAACGACAACGAGCTAGGTAACATATAAAACATAATCTTTAACATAAATATTGTTCCTCCATTGACACTGCGTCGTCTAGAACATGACAAAGAAAACGCAAGACTGCCCGATTGTACCTAAAAATATAGGTTTCTCGAAATGTGTTCGTTGTCTAACTAGTTAGTGATTTCTATCTGTTTATGAATAAATACCTTCTGTCTTAGAAGGTATCTTTATCAACTGTGTGAAAGTGCTTCATACGTAACTTAACCTAACTGATTGCACGTGATTTGTGTACCAGTGTGCCCGAGATACAGCCGGTCATAAACAGTGCTGAAATTCTTCTGAAATCATCATGAAATAAATTTTAACCGCCTCCGTAGCTCAGAGGCAAAGTTCACTGGCTTTACACAGGAGGTCGCGGGTTCGATTCCCGGCGGGGTCAATTGTAAGACTCGGTTTGGTTGGTGGTAGGGCATTTTCTAAGCCCGCCTGGCTAGCTACCACCATCTTATCTAAGTCTTGCCGCCAAATATCAATGTTGATATCATTGGTGTGTTCCGGCAAGAAGATAAGATAGCCAGTTCCCTATTGCGTTGGGGAATCTTGGTAAGCCCGCTTCCATCTTCGGCAGCATCGTCACTTACCACCAGGTGAGATGTTGTCAAGGGTTTACCAATTGTAAATAATAAAATATATATATTTTATAAATAAAATAATAATAAAATATATATTAGGCCAAAATAGGAAATTTAAAAAAAAGTTTTGCAAACCCCACTGTGTCATATATTAAATAAAGGGGCTCGTTAAGGGGATCTCAAAAATATTTTCGTTATTATTGTAAAATAAATAGTTTTGATTTTATTCATTAAAGGAGACAAACATTGACCATCTCCAAAACTTCTGAAAATTTTGAAAAAATACAAAATATAGTAGTTCATTGCTTGTAAATTACAGAAAAACCTATAAGAATTCTGTCAATTGAAAATAAAGTGTTAAACTCAATATAATACGTTCACGTAAGGAAAATAATTCACTAAAACACCACTAGATAGCGCTAGAAGTACTTGAATCGCGTCTTTCTGTGAGGATTTCAAAAGTGATATTTTGTATTTGACTTTGTTACGGAATCGTCTCCACGCGAGTTCAACTCGCACTTGGTCGGTTTTTTTTAAATTTCATAAACTCTGTGTGTGATTGAACTGATTGGATCATCAAGTTGTATGCAATGCACTCCTTTTTTCAGTCTCAGATGAGTGATTCAGGAGCGGAATTTAAGCGTCGTATGTGGCCGAGATAAGAGGCGGGCGGCGGCGGCGCCTTTGATGGGGCTCTTAGAAGTGCCGGAGCGTGCCCAATTAGTCTGTTTCAGGCTCAGGCTCAGACGGGCTGCACGCACACCAAACATTGGATCGCTTCAGAGACCAGAGAATAGTAATATGTTAATATACAGGGTTTACTGAATCAGGCACCTGAAAAAGTCATTGTTATGGTATTTTAAATTTATAAAAAATATATACAGGGTGACCTCAAATTAGTTCTTGATAGCAAAGGATATGAATGTACTGGTGATTACAAACAACTTTCCCAAAGAAACTATATGTGAAATATGAAAAAAAAATTTTCGCCCTCGATACATAATAAGTTATCAAATCGGCAAAAATGTATCAAGGACCAAAATTTTTTTTCATATTTGACATATAGTTTCTTTGGGAAAGTTGTTTGTAATCACGAGTACATTCATATCCTTTGCTATCAAGAACTAATTAAAAGTCACCCTATATATTAATATGATATAATTAAAAATTTACGGTTTTCGCAATTTTTTCTTTATCTGCGCTATAAGACTTAGCTTCGTACCAGATTTCAAGATTCTGAATTCACGAGAAGTACCTGCAGGTTTTGATTCCCTTGCGAGTTTCGAAAATATGTGGAAATTTGCGGCATAAACGGCTGTATCTTATGATTGCGTTGGCTTAGAAGTTTGATTTTTTTACAGCCCCAAGGTACGTTAGTACTAATATATATACTGTGCCTAAGGGACAGTGAGCGCGCCTACAGCTCCGGGACCTACCTGGACAGTAGGTAGTGGTTCTCTTCCACGAGGCACTCGCCTTGCAGAGTACCAGGACAAGCGTCTTGGCGGCAAGACCTACCGTAACTGGTCCTTGTCTTCACCTTATGGTGTTGGCAGGAATAGCGGCCCCCACTGTTATGCCCTAGGGTAGGTAAGTGGGGACGCTATATCATAAACCTGGCAGTCTAGCGTATCTGGTAGATGTGCGAGAGGGCTTGTGCCCAAGGGACAGTAGACTTGAGTATTTGATATAAATTCCAGCTTGATACCTCAACGCGTTCCTGATAAAAAGGGTCTTGACAGATAGACAGACGGACGGATGGACGGACAACAAAGTGATCCAATAAGGGTCCCGCTTTTTCCTTTCGAGGTACGGAACCCTAAAAATAACGATGGCTTCAACCTCGACCCTATGTTTCCTACTGGTATTGCTGGTGGGACCAACAGTAGGAAACATAGGGTTGACGTAGAGGCACACCCTGGATACTTCATACAATGGGCAAGAAATGACATTTCTAAAAACAAATGACGGAGAAAACGAAATCACGGCGAAATCCTATACATTTATGAACCAAACTATAACCAATCTGCATCAATCTGGGTGACGAGGGGGTGAGGTCGCAATCTAGAGAGCGGCAGGGAGTGTCCATACTATACGTTAGTACTTATATATATACTTTGGTAGAGGGAAAGTATTATAGTATGTCAAATAATACATTATTCTTAGGCGCGATTGTGTCTTTTGAAAACGGGCAGGAGAAAATACCTAACCACTCCGGGAAAGCCGAAAACTTGAACAATACTTTTTACAGTTTTATAAGTTTTGACCCTGCGAGTGTTCCTGGTAAGGTGACGGTGACGGTGTCTATGAGGGTCTCGCGAGTTCAATGGTTTTTTCCCAATTCCCAACGCGCCTAAAGAAGTTTTCACTTTAAAAAAAATTACAGACGCGTCGATAATGCCTGGAAGAGCTACTGGTCCACGAAAGAGGTTATGAAGGGTTAAATTTAATTATCATTGAAGCACAAACATATAAACATGTGCATTAAACGAATCCGGAGCACCACACCCTTCGTTCCATGACCAAAAAAACTGCTATTGAAGCTCTAGACACTCGCTACAAGCATTTTAAAAAAAGAGTGTGTGTGTCAGCTCCGACGCACGACTGGAGTTAACTCCTTACTAATGCATAACGCCTTACGCCTGATTTTATTTATGTTTGGTTATGGCGAGGTATTGATTGAAACAGTTGTCTCTGTCTTTTTCTTTACATGTAAAGAGTCAAGAAAATAACCACACTTTGCACTTTTTCAATGGTTTTTCGTTTCAATTAAAAACTGCAGTGAAAGTATAAAAAATAATAACGTTACTCACTTTGTATTATTAAAACAAATACCGTTGTATATTTTTTAAAATTTATCCTTCAAAATATTATTCATAACTAGAGTTGAAAGTAACGGTGTAGACAGAAGTAATCTTTGGGAATTGGTTCTATCGAGCCAAAACTGCTCAATCGTGTTTCTAATAGATCTAATAGCTTCGAACATCAACAGTAGGTAAGGGTATTTTTTTTCAATCTTGGGTTTTCTGTCGTTTACAAGTAATGGACGTTAAATATACCAAAAATCTGTAATATTACCGTCTTAAATAATAGTTATTTGTGTAACAATGTAAATATTACTTTGTTCCGAACGACGATAGTTTGAGTTCTGAGCTAAGAAAAGATCTTAAAGTAGAAATTTTATTTTTCGTTTTTCAAATATACAAACACACGACTGGAGTTTACTCCTTACTAACGCATAACGCATAACGCCTGATTTTACCCCCTATAAATTTTCGTACCCCAACCTTATATATGAAAATCGATTCTTAAGGAGTAAACTCCAAAAATTCAAACCGACATCATGGCCACCCTGTTCATTTTTTTAAATTTCATATGTACCCAGTGTCAATCAACGAATGAATCAGAAACGAGGAGATCCGTAGGAGAACCAAAGTAACCGACATAGCTCTCAGAATTGCTAAACTTAGTGGCAGTGGGCGGGGCACATTGCTCGTAGAACAGATGACCGTTGGGGCAGTAAAGTTCTCGAGTGGCGACCACGCACCGGAAAGCGTAGTGCAGGCAGGCCTCCCACTCGGTGAACCGATGACCGGTGAAGGTCGCGGGAAGCCGCTGGATGCGGGCAGCGCAGAACCGGTCGTCGTGGAGATCCTTGGGGGAGGCCTATGTCCAGCAGTGGACGTCATTCGGCTGATATGATGGATACCCAGTGTCAATCAACAGAGTGCGCATATTCTAATGATACCTCACTCATTTAAATTGGTTCAGGCATACAGAAGACATCGTGGACTAAAGAAACATATATACATACATACGACTGACTGGAAGAGATCCAGAAAGGGATAAGTCCGTCTTTGCTATACTGTTAAATATTTTTTTGTTAATAGCTTATTTGTTTTCAAATGCAATAAAGAGTTTACAGCCAAAAAAATAAGACGTGAAAACAATGACTTCATTTGAAAATTTAAAAAATCATTTTAAATTTATTTATTCATTTTAAATTGTTAAAATTAGTTAACTCCTTTTTGTGGGCAGTGGTGTAAAAACATGGACAACAGTGTTATTAAAACAAAGGATTAATTAACCAATTAAATATGCACAAGACAAAAATGTACTAGTTATTTGTTGAGATTTTTGTGTAGAGCCAATTATGGCGACGCATTTGAATCTTTGGTCGCAGGGATCCCGATTTTTCTCAGCAATCACAAGAAATGTGAAAGTGATATTTTGTAACCTGATTCCTTATTTCAATTACTTCATTTTGTCAGTTGCACAAATACGATTCGTTAACTTTTATAACAGAAAAAAAATTGTGTGTGTCAACTCCGACGCACGACTGGAGTTTACTCGCGCTTGAAAAAAAACTATAACTCACTTCATTTCTACTATTGAACACGACCTTTTTGTATCGAAACTTTTTCGTAACGCTATCATTCATCGATAGATTTTACTCCTCACATTTTTCTCATACCGGGCCCCTTATATATGCAAATCGATTCTTAAGGAGTAAACTCCAATAAACTCCAAAAATATATCTAAGAAACCTCTTTCAAAACAGACTTTTGCTTTCTATAGGCAAACCAGACATATTTAGTACCTAAAGTCCAAGTCGTTTAGACACACATTTCAATATGCCAGTTGAATTTTTTAAATTTAATTGTAGTTTTTAATTGAAACGAAAAAAACATTGAACATGTGCAAAAGTGACGTTATTTTCTTTACTCTTTACACGTAAACAAAAAAACACAGAGACGCTGTTGCAATCAAAGCCTCGCCTTAACTCATCTTTTGTTCACTAACTTTCTAAATCACAGTTTTCACACAGATAAACAGGCTGTACAAATTCGTGTAGTAGTTTAAACTGAAGTTAACTTTTGTAATTTATTTACGATTTTTTTTTTTCAATTCTATACGATATTTTACAATTGTGTCGTAAATTCACAAATACAAAAAGATTATTGAAAACGAGAGAAAAAAAATATATAATTACACTAACATTAATTATTACTTACACTTCGTTAAAATTTATAATAAATAAAATAAATAAAAATAAATATATATTCTGGGACAAATCACACATGGTCATCTGGCCCCAAAGTAGGATTCCCTGTGTTATGGGAACCAGAGACTGATATACATACTTATATACGTTTTAAATACATACATATATAGATATTTAACACCCAGACACAGAGCAAACAAATCTGCTCATCACACAAATATTTGCCCTGGGTGGGGATCGAACCCACAACTCTCGGATCAGTAGTCAAGCACACTAACCACTGAGCCACCGAGTCAGTCAAATAGTCTAAATAAATGCATTCTTCAAATTTTATTTATAATGCCGATTAATGATTCTTAATAAAATATACAATTATTGCGTCTACTTACCTAGAGGTAGACAGTTTATAAACCTGTAGACAGTTTATAAACCTGTAGACAGTTTATAAACTCGTCTATATACTATAGATACACCTCTCCAACAAAAAATTCTTAAGCTGAGTCCTGAATTGTTTATGATCTTGTATCACTTTAAATTCGTATATATAATATAATTTTTACCCGACTACGAAAAAGGGCGGATTATGTTTTTTTAAATCTATATAATTATGTTTGCTCAATGCTCATCGTATATAAATTCATCGTATTTCCTAAACCACTTAACCGATCTTGACAAATGAGGTGTCTATGGATTTGTGCCATCATTCCGCATGTCATCTTTCTTTACTTTAAATGAAGTTGCTTCCGCTGTCTGTTCGCTTAGATCTTTTAAACTACTCAACGGATTTTAATGCAGTTTTCAGCAATAGATAGAGTGATTAAAGAGGAAGGTTTATATATAATAAGTATTTAGGTACAGAAACTGAAAAATTCAAAGATTTGTAATATTTTATTGTTCTTCTTTTTACATAGTATAAAATTAAGGCGCTCTCGCTGTCTGTTCGCTTAGATCTTTTAAACTACTGAACTGATTTTAATGCAGTTTTCAGCAATAGATAGAGTAATCCAAGAGGAAGGTTTATATGTACAATATATGCATATTATAGTACATAAAAGCCGAAAAATTCAGAGATTTGTAATGTGATGTCGTGAAACATATTTTAATGTCCTTAAATCGCAAACGCTGGCTACACCTTAGGAGATGGATCAAATTAATGTACTACGGAATAGTAATTTTTAAAAACATCGATAAAAAGTCCGCAATGGCATATATCTATCTTCTAAGGATAACCCACAGTAACCATTTTTATCATAAAATTAAAAATATGTGTTATTTACCGAGCTATAATACAGTATTCTTAATCTATTTAATTTTTTTTTGCATTACTATATCGAAACTTAACACCTTTCATTCTGACATTGCAAAAAAAAGACAGTTTTTATAAAAATCGATCAGCTAAATCTGTCCACACAGGATATAACTGGTGTAGTGCCCATCAACTGGGAATTCTAGGTACTCATCATACTGAATAACATCTATTTAAATACATTACTTATGTTTTACATTTAATGTAGATCGAACTGTCCTTAACAGCATTTCGTTAAAAAATAAATGGATAATTATCTTAGAAGATATTAGAGATTTAAAAATGCGGAGGCACAGCGGCTGGCGGGCCGTAAGTTTCGCCCCGGTTGGCAGCGGTCGGCGGTAACATTGTATACGAAGATATCCTGTAGTATAGACTAATCATAAAATTATTAATCACTCCATACTATCCCATATAGTAGCTACATTGCATCCGTGCGAAGCCGGCGCGGGTCGCTAGTAGGATATAAAATATTTAAAAAAATGAACATGACGAATTTTATAGGTGAATTACACAAACCAAAGTTTTTTTAGGGTTGCGTATCTCAAAATGTAATAAAAATATAAATTTAAAAAACTTAAAAACCGACTTCAAAATGAAATTCACTCAAAAGTATGAAATAACATTATTATACTTAGATACACGACATTAACCAACAATAACGAAATCAAAGGTGGGTACGAATTAAATTAGGGGCCTAAAATTTTTTTTGAGGTCGGTGTCAGCAATGCCATTGAATCTAAAACATTTGATACGTAAGTAGCTGTGTGCTGGACCGACACAATAAACAACTGACACCAACCTCAAAAAAAATTTAAGGCCCCTAATTTAATTCGTACCCACCTTTGATTTCGTTATTGTTGGTTAATGTCGTGTATCTAAGTATAATAATGTTATTTCATACTTTTGAGTGAATTTCATTTTGCAGTCGGTTTTTAAATTTTTTAAACTTTTATTTTATTTATTTTTAGTGATAATGCTATCTACTTATCTAACAACGTTATACCCAATCACCCACTCGCCAATAGGAACCATAGGAACCAGGATTCCTGTAGTTTCTATCATCATCTCAACAGCATGAAAGTTAAAGAGTTAAATCTTCCATCATCAGCTCATCTGAATAACCTGAAATAATACAAGTATCGGTCTATATTTACCTACGTATCTACGCAAAATATTTGAAGAATTATCCTCCAACTCCTAACCGTTAAGGAGTTGTATCTTCCTTCAGCAGCTCATCAACATGAGATGATGACTAACAGACGCCAAAACTTGAATAATTTTAGGAAATACATGCAACACTAAATATGTGCCTATAAAGTTTGAGGGTTGTTCTCGATTTCCCTGGGATCCCATAATCAGATCTTGACTTGGTGACAATGGGACCCCTTCGGGAGTATCTCTTTTGAACTCTTTTGAATAAAAAAAGAATTTAGAAAATCGGTTCACAATCGGCGGAGACATCGCGTAACAAACATACAAAAAAAAACATTCAGTCGAATCGAGAACCTCTTCCTTTTTGAAGTCGGTTGAAAAGGGAATCATTATAGGATCACTCGTGTGAAGTCGTGTGTCTGTTTATCCGTCCGTCTGTCACAGACAATTTGCTCGTTCTTGGAAACTATTGGACAGATTGAGTTAAAATTTGGTACACATATGTAAATCGGTGACCCAAAGACAGAAATAAATGAATTTCAAACATGAGTGCACCTTTTGGGGAGTAATTTTTTTTTTATGTTTTTAAAAATATATTTTGTGACATACTTATCAAATATAAAGGGCTTGTTGTGAGAATTTCAAATATATTTTTTTCAATATTTTGAGAAAAATAGTTTAGTTATTTAAGAAAACAAGCGAAAATTTACCATTCCCCTTTATCTCCGAAACTACTGGTCCTAAATCAACGAGACGAAGGGGGAGGTTCCACCCCTTTGTTGTTGATATTTAGCCTATACGCACGAAGCGTTACGCTTCCTCATTTATTATGCGGACAGCGGTGCAGTGGAACTCCTTGCCTGCGTCTGTGTTTCCCGACTCCTACAATTTCGGGATCTTCAAGGCGAGAGTGAACCAGTAAGTTACCAGGATCAATATATATATATATATATATATATATATATATATTGATCCTGGTAACTATATGTGACTATATGTATATATAGTCTTAGATATTGGTGATTTAAAAGGTGACCGACTTCAAACGTGAGTGAACAACGTGCAACGTGATGTAAACAACATGAGTAAACAATGTTAACATCAATTTCTGCCTCCAAAAATTTACGAGTACATTCCTAATTATTTTTTTTACTTATCAACAGCTAAAAGTTATATATTCTTCAGTCGTTGAGACAGACTTTAGGTAAAAGCCACCGGCAATGTTTGAAAAAATCGAAATGTGTGCTGGAACACATAGTAGAAGTGAAACTTCAACGGACAAGGGAAGTTTGTGCGTACGAAGGGTAACCCAGGCTAAGTACCTGCTTTATATCTCCATCTCAACTTTTCTCTATCCACGAATACAGCCGTTGCCCTCTATCCCCCGCCGCCGTCCGCCGTTCTCTGTCTACCTACTCCACGCGGCCGTAACGCTTTTTCGTGACAGAAAAAATCCTAATATAGAATTTTTATTTACGTGACAGAAAAAATCCTAATACCCCCCGTCTATATAGAAGTTTCACTTCAAATAATTGAAAACGCTAAACACGTTAAAAAACCAACTTCCATCGCAACAAATTAGTACATTTTTGCATTATTATTTTTGGTTTTTGTTAATTTTCTACTAAAGTACTACACCGATTTTGATAAAATTTATATGGGACCACACGGGAAGCACTAGCTTTCAAACAAAAAAAGAATCATAAAAATCGGTTCACCCAGTCAAAAGTTCTAAGGTAACGAAAATTTAATAAAAAAAACATACAGACGAATTGAGAACCTCCTCCTTTTTGGAAGTCGCTTGAAAACGTTTAACGTTATAGCTTTCTTAATTAGTCGACTGTAGTTCATAGCAACAGGGAATGAGTAGGTAGGTTGTTAAGATGGAGATTGCAAGTTGGTATATCTGCCTAGTGACTACATAGACTTAGCAATTGCTTGAGCGTTTAGTACATTTCTCGAGAATGGAGCAATTGATCCTACAAATGCGGTAAATTGCAATCTGTGCATGTGCACGTGCAATGCGTAATCTGTGGCAAATTGCTAATTACGTAAACGATTGTGATAATTTGTGATAATGCATAAATAGTTAAATTGTATAGTTTGAACATATCTTATCTTATTGCATAAACACATCTTATTAGGGCTTGTGCACAAATCACGTGAGCTTCGATAGGGGGGAGAGAGGGTCACGAAAAAATCACGACAAATCACGTTGGGGGAGGGGGGGTAAAAGGAGACCTCACGTGTATTTTTCTACAGTGAACGAACAAAGAAAAAAAATTACCCCATAGGTAGATAGTTTTTATCGGTTTATTTAAAAATAAAACTTCACTTGTTAAATACTTGAAAAAAGCGAGTCTATCTTACAAATTTTGGTGCGCGTGGTTTTGACCGCGCTTGACCCCTCTCGCTATATACAATACTATTAATCTTAAAATTATGTAAAATTAAAAAAATACGTGTGAGGTTGTGAGGGAGAGGTGGGGTAACCAAGGACCTCACCAGATATCACCAGAAGGGAAAGGGCGGGGTCAAAAAGTAGTCGAAAAAACCTCGCGTGATTTGTGCACAACCCCTTATATATTTTTGTATAAACATATCTTAAATACTTAGGAGTATTATTATATTATTAGTAATGATTGCAACGCAGCGGTATCAGTAGGTAGGTACGTATTTTATTTTATACTAGCTTTTACCCGCGGCTTCGCCTGCGTGTACACAGTTTTTATCACTAATCAAAGGTAAAAAATAACGTTTGTGTCAATCCAGTGCTCGATCTATCTACCAACCAAATTTTATTTAAATCCGTTTAACTGTTTAGGCGTGAAAGTGGACAAACAAACAAACAAACATCCAAACTTTCAAACCCCGCAGGACCTGCTTGCATCAACTAAAAGTGCTGTTCGCGTCGCAGAGTAGATACTGGTTCAACAAAAAATAAATTGGGGAGGCCTATGTCCAGCAGTGGACGTCCTTCGGCTGATATGATGATGCTGATATGAAAAAATAAATTAAACGACCTATGAATACCATCGACAAGATAAAAGGAGAAGAAAAATTGTGATATTCATTTAAATCATGTTATTGGCTTGCTAATTACATAAAAAACTGGTTGTCTGTAGAGTCGGTTTACGAATTTTACGTGATAACGTGTCACAAGCCGAACGCTTAGGCCGATCGTGCCTCTCTATCGCTTGTTCCGCGTTCTCGCTTGCACGCTCGGCTCAGGCGGGACGTGACAAGAACGTGACACTTTTTCGTGAGTGCAGCCGGCGTTCATCGATTTATAAGATGTTATCACGTCAAAACTTTTAAACTTCACGTCACGCGTTTTTACTTCAAGAATGAGTTTTCTGTTTTGCACCCGGAGAGACAGCCGGCAGCGTTGTTTGTGTGCGTTACACTACAGTCTACACACACGCGCATGCAGCGCAGCGAGCGCTGTTAAATACCTAAATCTGCGTTGCACCAAATCACAGTATATATATTAGTACTACCAAACCACAGATTACAATAACAGTTACTATTTAAATTCTCTTTGAGTTACTACATAAACCAAATGATCGGCGCGCTCTTAATAGGATTGTGAAGCTGCGGCTTTTCATACAAACGGAGTTAACGATTTTCACCTCTTAAATAGAAACCAATTTGAAACAATTTTTGATACGTTGTCAGTCAGAACAAAAGCTAGGCTTGTACGTTTATGGTTTTTCGATAAAGTTAATAAGTTTAATTTTATTGTCGTTCACGTGTTTCATACAAAACTAATTTCGGCCATTTTTTATTTATTTATAATTAATAATTAAAAAAACGAAACGTATAAGCCTAGCTTTTGATCTGACTGATAACCTGGACAAAATTGGTCCAAATCGGTTAACATTTAAGAGTGAATCGTTAACGCCGTTTGAATGAAAAGTCGCAGCTTCACAACCCTCTTAATTACAGTCTCGTCAAGGCTTTAAGATGACTCAATTCGAGTAGGTTGATACGAGTTAAAACAATATCGAACGTATGTCTATTCTTTTTAAGTTCAAATCAATGTGGGCTTCAGAGCGGTTACGTTATGACACCAAACGCCCGATTCTCGATTTTTACATGTTTTTATTACTTTTCTTCAGTTTCAAATAATTTAAAAAGAAGTTTTCAATTAAAATGAAAGGTGGTAAAGTCACCGATTTTTGTGTGTTGGTTTCATTCAACATAAACAATTTGTTTGCGAGAAATTTTGCAATTAATTGCAAAAACAGGATCTACAGTTTATTTTTTTACATCAAAAGTGTACATATTTTTAAAATGTAGGTATTTAATTAAATCGATTTTTTAATACTTTTACTATATATTTTTTTTCAATAGTGATAGCTTTACACAATCTTTCAATAATTAAAATTGAATATTGTCTTTTGACCCATCTTTAAGGCCTTAATAATAATAATAAATCAAGTTTATTTCGGACCACAAAAATCCATAATAATATGTGTTAGTAACAATAGAGACTTAGCCTATGTTAGTTAGAACTTAAAAACTACTTGGGAATAATTAAAATAAGTATTATTTAACCGCACCGGTGACTATCCCCACCCAATACTTCAGGAGGAGAGTCAAACCGTGCGGCGATCGTCCTCAAGTATTCGCTAAACTGTGGTTTGATATTTCACTCTCATTATGGATTTAAGTACGTGACACACACACACACACTATCTTCTGTTCACTTTTAGTGATGACCACAAAGATAAGTTGCATTGCATGTCATATCTTTTTGTAATTGAACCTAATTGGGTCACTTAGATAAAACAACCGTACTAATTAGAAATAGTGGGAGATAAGACAGCTCTATTGAGCCGTATTACTTCCGTATGAATGAATGAAAGCGTATTTTATTTATAACTGCAATACAACTACACACTCGAACCCATAGTAGTAGTAGCACATCCCGGACACTGGTCAAACAAAACAAATGACAAATGACCTGACAAATGGTCGTGAAATGACTTTTCTAAAAACAAATGACGGAGCAAACAAAATCACGGCGAAATCGCATACGTTCGAGAACCAAACTGTAACCAATCTGTATCAACATGAGTGACGAGGGGGTGAGGTCGCAATCTAGAGAGCGGCAGGGAGTGTCCATACTGTATGTTAGTACTAATTATACTTTGGTAGTAGAGTCGAATTTTTAGCCGACTTTAAAATAACTTTCAAAAAACCTTAAAACGTTTAGGTACAAGCTTTTAATATTACATTGTCACGCGATATACATATGCATGCAAAATTTCAGTTCAATCGGAAACCCTGAAGATTCAAGATTCAAAATAGGTGCAAATTACACTCTTTCTGGTAGTCATAAAATAATATTAACAAAATGTCATTTGTGAAGAATCAAGAAATAAACAATCATTATTAGTTAATAACGTCAAAATTCAACCCTTGAAATGAACCAGATTATGTCATTAGAACATGAAAACAATATGACACGAAAAGTTATACATAAAAATCATTGAATGTCAGTTATAGGCCAGTTCACACGAACAGCACCCGGTCACGAGTATAACGCGAGAGTCAGCCATCGCCCATCAACCATATTAGAGGAAAAGGAACGACCCGGCTCCCGATGCGCCACCATCCGCACAAACATTTAAGTGGGTCATATGTGGGTCAAATTTAACTTGCAGGATTTTATTACAGACACCGGGACAGGTGAAACTAAATAAAATCTTGTAAAAATGAAAAGGTTCTCAGTTGTATTCTTTTATGTTTGTTACCTCAATACTCCGTTATTTATAAACCGATTTGGTTTTTTTTTTATTTGATAGGATATATAAAGTGTAACAAAATTAGCTGAAACTATTTTGACTGGTGGACCCATGAAACTGAACAACTTTCCCCATGGAACCCATAATCAAATCGCAAAAAAATTGGCTCTTCCATACTAACTGGATCAGCCGATCAGCCAACTTAGACTAACTTAGGATGGGAAGTTCAAATTTTTTTTTGAGATTTGAATATGGGTTTTATGGGGAAAGTTGTTTGGTTTCATGGGTAGAAGCACCAGTTAAAATAGTTTCAGCTAGTTTTGTTAGACCTTATATACTTTCGAATTAGTCTCATACTTATTAGAAATATTATCAAAATATGTTCAGTATTTTTCTAGGAAATTACAAAAACAAAAAAACATATCAAAATTAAACTTGGTTGTCGTGATTGAAATCGGTTTTTTTAACGTGTTTAGTGTGTTTAACTATTGCTACAACACTCCGATACGTCTGCCTTCTAATTAAGATATAATTCTACTAGTAACAATAACAAATATAGGTTAAATATTGTTCATGTGTTAGATAACTTAAAGTAATGATTGCCATGTGGTTAAGTCGCAGGGATCTCGATTTTTCTCACCAGTTAGAAAACATATGAATGTGATATTTTGTAACCTGATTCTGCATTTCAATGACACATTCATCAATGCAGAAACACGATTTGATAACTTTTATAATAGAAAAAAATATATCAAAGATAGTAGTAATTCAATGATCAAAGAAACCTCTTTTAAAACAAAGATTTGCACTGTACAGGCAAACCACCTCGATTTAGTAAATCTTCTTAGTCGACTAGTCTAACCCATGTCTAACCACACACTTCAATATGCCACTTGCATTAAAAAAATATATAGTTTATTTTTATTTATTTATTTATCATTTTATTTTCAGGCTTCATAGACCCATAATTGTGTTAATAAAAATACAAAAACCTTAAATAAACTATTGTTAGTAGGGTATACAACTAAACTAAAGAATAATAATAAAACAAAGTAATTAATTTAAGTATGAGTCTTACGATGGGAAGCGGTAGATACTACCTCACTGTGTGAAGGTGCATCCACCGCTCCAGCATCGGACTAATAAAATAATTGAATATATTGGACATAATTGAAACTAAAAAAAACATTGAAAAAGTGCAAAAGCGTGGTTATTTTCTTTACTCTTTACACGTATAGAAAGAGACAGAGACAACTGTTCCAATTAATGCCTTGCCTTAATATAATTATTATTACTGCCCTCTATCTCGAATCTTTGTTTTATTCTGAAAGCGACTACCCTCGTTTAAAGCACACAGATGTTCCGAACGGAAATACTTCTCAACAAGCGACGCATGCACATCAAGAGGTCAAGCGTGTGAGAACACATGTTTCAAATATAGAACTGGGACCGTTACATGCAATGAAACCGCAACAAGAACAAAAACAAATAATAAAATACGAACTCAATATAACAAAACGCGTACAAAGTTCACGTCAACTAAGTCACTAAAATGTATAATTGAAAACGCTAAACACGTTAAAAAAGCGACTTCCATCGGAACAACTTAGTACATTTTTGCATCATTATTTTTGGTTTTTGTTAATTTTCTAAATAATTACTTAACCGATTTTGATAAAATTTAAATGGGACCACACGGGAAGCACTAGCTTTCTAATAAAAAAGGAATCATAAAAATCGGTTCACCCAGCCCAAAGTTATAAGGTAACAAACATAAAAAAAATACAGACGAATTGTGAACCTCCTCCTTTTTGGAAGTCGCTTAAAAAACATTTTAGTGATTTAGTTGAAAAGGGTAAAAACGGGAACCCATAACTGAGACTTCGCTGTCCGTCTGTCTGTCCGTCCGTCCATCACCAGACTGTTTTTCATGGACCGAGATAGCTAGACAGCAATGACTTATATATTACTGGCGTATCTGTGCTAGACAGTTGAAATTTCACAAATTATGTATTTCTGTTGCCGCTATAACATACAACAAACGTGATTTTTTTGCTCGTTTTTGCTCGATATTGATAACGGCAACACAGATAGACGTTTGAATATTCACAGAATCATCATCATCATTACAGCTCATATACGTCCCCACCGAGGGGCTCGAGCCTACCCTGAATCAGTGCGATTAGGCCTTAGTCGATCACGCGGGCCCAGTGCGGGTTGGTCGACTTCACACACAACCTTCGAGTTTCTTCGCAGGGGTGTGCAGGTTTCCTCACGATGTTTTCCTTTACCGTTAAAGCAATCGGTAAGTATGTACGTAAGTTTTTGAAAAACTCATTGGTACATTGGCCGTCCAGATTTGAACCCGGTACTTCTGGTTAGATGGACCGAGTCGTTACCGGTTGAGACACCGACGCTTTCACAGAATATTTAGTTATATTTCACTTTAAAAATAAATAATTAAATTAAAATACAATTCCCATACAACAAACGTTATTTTTATAGATAATGGTACGGAACCCTCCGTGCACGAGTCCGACTCGCACTTGGCCGGTTTTTTTCCTTAAGAATAAGTTTAGTGATCTCTTTTTGCAGTTTCCGTCTCCATATCAAGAAGGAAAATGGTTCACCTCATGATCTTCAGCTTCTTTTCTTTAATTGGCTGCTTTTGTATTTTTAGGGTTCCGTATCTCAAAAGAAAAAAAAAACGAAACCCTTATAGAACCACTCGTGTATCTGTCCATCCGTCTGTCATAGCCGATTTTCTCAGAACTGAGATAATGCCAAGGGCTTACCAATTGTGAATAAAAAAAAACTACTGGACCGATTGAGTTGAAATTTGGTACACATATAGAAGTCGGTGACCCAAAGACGGAAATGTAACGTAAATTAATTAATTTTAAATATGGGGGCCACCTTTTTTGGAGGGTAAATTAGAAAATTATTCAATTCAATTCACAAATTCTTACTTTGCTAAAGTCTACTTTGGTAACTACTCAGCCAAAATACGTCCACTGCTGGACTTAGGGTACCCCCAAGTTAGAAAGGAGGGAGATTGCCATAATCGCCACGCTTGGCAGTTGGGTTGGTAATGAGGGTGCTATTCTAAGGCTGCGAAAACAGACCTACGTCACACCCTGGACACTTCATACAACGGGCCAGAAATAACATTTCAAAAAAGGAATGACGGAACAAACATAATGGCGGTGAAATTCTATACGTTCGACAACCAAACTGTAACCAATCTGTATCAAACTGGGTGACGATCGGATGCGGTCGCAATCTAAAGAGCAGCAGGGAGTGTCCATATATGTTAGTACTAATATATGTATGTACTTTGCTAGCACTTGCTTGTTGACGGATCTATAGCCTTCAGCAGACTTGTCGGTCCCCACATTGGGTCATGGATACGTAGTGGTATGCGGTTAATTACAGGGGTCTGGTGCCTGGCAAGCAGTGGTATCCAGGCGTCTTCCATGCACGCAACTAGAGTTGCAGTAGCCGGTCAAGTAGGTCTGGGCAAAAGCAACACAGGGCACGTGAGTTGACCATTATGCTGACCTGCTGGTTGGTTTACTGACAGGGACTTGAGCGTATACGTGCAGCTTCGATATCACAGTGAAGATTCTGGAGCCAGCTTCTCTGGCGTACCAAGCGGGAATCGCACAGCCAGCAGCACAAGCTACGACGGGAGGTCGGAGTGCCTACAGCTGTGCACAGATGAGATAATAGTTACTTGGCTGTGGTACCTACCTAGAGAGGGTATCGATTCCTTCTAAGAGGCACTAGCCTTGCCTCTGCAACAGGTCTTGCTGCTAGGACACTAGTTCTGGTAATCATACCTGTCGAAGCTGGTCCATACCTTCGCCTGGACGTTATATCATAAACCCAGTAGTGTAGAGGATCTAGAAGATGTATGAAAGAGCTTTTACAGAAGCCAGCACATCAAGCTAGACACTCCTTGTGCGATTCTGATCCATACGCATACGTTATAGGAACGGTACAAAGTCCAAAGTATCTAGCTTGATGTGCTGTAACTTACCTAGAGATAAGATTTATAAGAAATAGACAAAAAAAATGTAGTACCTACACTTCCTACGAGGCATTTTTGATTAGTTTTTCATCAGAAAAGTAACTACAAATTTTCTAAAGAGAACTCTCCTGTACCACACCCCGGACACTCATACAAATGGTCGTGAAATAACATTTCTAAATACAAATGACGGACCAAACAAAATCCCGGCGAAATGATCAATATGGGTGACGAGGGGGTGAGGTCGGAATCTAGAGAGCGGCAGGGAGTGTCCATAGTCCATACTCCATACTGTATATAAGTACTAATATATATACATTGCCTGTACCTAACTCCTCGGCTAAATCACGTTCGTCAACTACGCTTTACTGAACTAAAACGAGAAAACTTATTGTTCACATAAGTTTACCAGGAATAGTAAAAATCTTTTCTGTTAAGTTTTAGATCCAGCTTGCAGCGCATTACACTCGTGGCTTTTTACTTTACAGTTCCTTCCTTATACAGGGTGTCAATGACGACGCCCTAACTTTGACAAGAGCTTGTACTCCTGAGACTAATCTAAACAATTCGCACCTCTATAGAGACAAATAATTTTAAATTTAATAATTAATAAAATATATGCCTATGTCCAGCAGTGGACTTCCTTCGGCTGATATGATGATGATGATGAATTAATAAAATAACAATTGCACAAAAATTACCCCTCTTATTTGGAAAGTCGGGTAAAATGTATCCTATGTCACTCAGGGGATTAAGACGAATCTGGCGATACCCCGCACTTTAACATCTATCAAGCCGTTTAGAACATATCGTGGAATAAAGAAACATACATATTATTATTATGTACTCGTACATACATACAAAAACAAAAAAAAAACAATAGAGTAAATATGTCAGAGGAAAGTTATCAAAAATTTTTGAAACTATCGATCGGGTAATTACTTGAAAAAACAATTTTCTGAAGTATTTTTTTACAAGTCACCATCTCAAAACACTTATTAGTACACTAGCCATCCCCGGATGTGAACCCGGGACCTCTGGTTAAGAACACAGGATAGGGTTCCGTGCCCAAAAGGTGCCAATACGATCCTGTTCCTATAAGCCTACGCTGTCCGTCCATCTGTCTGTCAGCGGGCTTTATTTCATTAACTGTAATAGGTAGACAGTTGAAACTTTCACAGAGCGAGTATTTCTATTGCCGCTATCACAACAAGTAATAAAAAATAGAATAAACTTAAAAATTAAAGGGCACCTATACAAAAAACAGGATTTTTTATCATGCACGATTGTACAGAATCCATAATGTGCGATTCCGACTCGCGCTTGGCCGGTTTTTTATTCAATTTCATCATCATCATATCAGCTCAAATACGTCCCCACCGATGGGCTCGAGCCTACCCCGAATTAGGGCGATCGGGCCTTAGTCGACCACGCGGGCCCAGTGCGGGTTGGTCGACTTCACACACAACCTTCGAGTTTCTTCGCAGGTGTGTGCAAGTTTCCTCACGATGTTTTCCTTCACCGTTAAAGCAATCGGTGAGTATATTATGTACGTTTGTTTTTTGGATTTGAACCCGGCACCTCTGATTAGGAGGACCGAGTCGTTACCAGTTGAGCCACCGAAGCTTCCTTTAGTCAATTTATCCAATTAGAACTAGTTGTAGTTCCATGACCATAAGTAGGCCAGTGAAGTTTTCACTAAAGATCTTTCTACATTCTGTATACAATACTGTAATAAAAATAGTTGCAGTCTGCACGAAACGGGTTGTCGTAAGAATTCAATTTAGTGGATATTGCAGACCACGTACGTACGCGATACGTATGTATGTACGTATTATTAGAGTTTGGTCTGTTGGGGTAAAAGTTAGCGGTGTCTAGCTGGGATTTTGTAGCAAAACAACCAAATATCATGTGTGTGTGGTGTGTTCCGGCATGCCCGGCAGCCCGCTTCCATCTTCGGCAACATCATCACTTACCACCAGGTGAGATGTTGTCAAGGGTTTACCAATTGTTAATTTTTTTAAAAAAAAGGAGATAAGATAGCCAGTTCCTCATTACGTTGGGGATTCTTGGTAAGCCCGCTTCCATCTTCGGCAACATAGTCACTTACCACCAGGTGAGATGTTGTCAAGGGTTTACCGATTGTGAATAAAAAATAAATATAAAAAAAACCCAAGTAATGTTAACGGCACCACACCCTGGACAATACAACGGGCCAGAAATGACATTTCAAAAAAGGAATAACGGAACAAACAAAATGGCGGCGAAATGCTATAAGTTCGACAACCAAACTGTAACCAAACTGTTTCAATCTGGGAGACAAGAGGGTGAGGTCGCAATCTAGAGAGTGCGTGTCCATATTGTATGTTAGTACTAACATACGAGTATAATATATACTTTGACGGCACGCTGGTTAACTGTTTAAAAAAATATAAGTAATTATCTTACAACCGCACCGGAAAAAGTAGTGTATGCAGGCCTCCCACTCGGTGGACCGATAACCTGGTGAAAGTCGCGGGAAGCCGCTGGATGCGGGCAGCGCAGAACCGGTCGTCGTGGAAATCCTTGGGGGAGGTCTATGTCCAGCAGTTGACGTCCGTCGGCTGATATGATGATGATGATCTTACAAGGAGATTCGTAGGAGAACCAATGTAACCGACATAGCTCACAGAATCGCTAAACTGAAGTGGCAGTGGGCAGGACACATAGCTCGTAGAACAGATGGCCGTTGGGGTAGTAAAGCTCTCGAGTAGCGACCTCGCACTGGAAAACGTAGGGTAGGCAGGCTTCCCACGCGGTGGACCGAGGACCTGGTAAAGATCGCGGGAAGCCGATGGATGCGGGTAGCGCAGGCCTGGTCGTCGTGGAAATCCATGGGGGAGGCCTTTGTTTAGCAGTGGACGTTTTTCGGCTGATATGATAATGATGATGATGAATTATGTTACCTAATGAGAGCGTCGGTGGCGTAACGGCTAGGGCCGCTACCTCCTGTCCGGGAGGTCGTGGTTTGAATCCTGCCGCGTACCAATGGGTATTCTAATTTCGATTTCTTAAGTACGTTTATCCGACGCTCTTACGGTGAAGGAAAAACATCGTGAGGAAACTTAGAACCACTTTCCGGTTTTCGATAGAGCTGGAATTTTGCATACACGTTAAGTTTGGAGAACAATGCATGGGTAGCTAAGTGGCGTCATTCTAAAACCAATATGGCGGACTCACAAAGATAGCGGACCAGTTATTTTTTATGCAAAACCATGATACGGGTATGAAATGTAAGAGTTCGCTGAGAAAAATACGAAATAATAAAAACTCTTTTCTAATTAAAGCTTATCCCTAAAAGTTTAAGGATTTTTGACAATTATTTAATTTATGATAATACTAGCTTTTGCCCGCGGCTTCGCCCGCGTGGACATCGTTTTTGTGACTGATTTAGAGGGTGCGCGGTGAACATAAATTTTCTCCACATCCCTCGGGAACTATGTCAGGATATGCTTATTAGTAAATCGTGTCATTTCCCACCCTCTCAACCATCTCGGTGCAAAAACTTTTCGTTGCGATGTTAATTAAACAAAAATTAGTATATTTTCAGTTCCCTCGGAAATTGCATCGGGTTATGCTATTTTCACGGGATAAAAAGTAGCCTATGTCCTTCTTTGTGACACAGGCTACCTGCATGCCAAATTTCATTAAGATTGGTCAAGGCGTTGAAGCGTGAAAAGGTAACAAACAAACAAACAAACACATTTACAATATTAGTAAGGATGACCGATAAACCGATGAATGTCGTGAAGTCGCTGGATGCAGGCAGCGCGGAACCGGTCGTCATGGAAATCCTTGGGGGAGGCCTACGTCCAGCAGCGGACGTTCGTCGGCTGATATGATGATGATGATGATGATGATGATGATAATATCGAAAAACCTGAAAATATATTTAAAAAAGTTGATATGGTTAAAAAATGTTAAATATTCAAATATGAATATATTAAATACACTTTTTTTAAATTCAAATAACTAACGAATTAATAAAAAAATAAAAATCAGACTGCATAAAAATTTAAACCATCTTTTTTGGCCAGTCGGGTAAAAATGTATCATATGTCACTCACGGAATCAAGACGAATCTAACGTCTTAAAAACTTAACCACACTTTTTGGCCAGTTGGGTAAAAATGTATCATATATCATTCACGGAATCAAGACGAATCTAACGTCTTAAAAACTTAACCACACTTTTTGGCCAGTTGGGTAAAAATGTATCATAATATATATGTCACTTTTTTTTTTATTAACAATTGGTAAACCCTTGACAACATCTCACCTGGTGGTAAGTGACGACGTTACCGAAGATGGAAGCGGGCATACCAAGATTCCCCAACGCAATGGGGAACTGGCTATCTTATCTTTATGCCGGAACACACCAATGATATCAACATTGATATTTGGCGGCAAGACTTAGATAAGATGGTGGTAGCTAGCCAGGCGGGCTTAGAAAATGCCCTACCACCAACCAAACCGAATCTTACAATTGACCCCGCCGGGAATCGAACCCGCGACCTCCTGTGTAATGCCAGTGAACTTTGCCTCTGAGCTACGGAGGTGGTTAAAGTCACTCACGGAATCAAGACGAATCTAACGTCTTAATAACTTAACCACACTTTTTGGCCAGTTGGGTAAAAATATTTCCTATAATATATCACTCCCGGAATCAAGAACAATCCAACGTCACATCGCACTCCAAAACCATCAAGCCGTTTAGGTTTCAATCACAGCCAAAGGAACCGACATACATATAAACATATACACCCGAAGGCTGTATCTTTTGAACCATTATAGAAAGGCAAAGGAAATTTCCACGGAATATGAGGTGTTATAGGGGATTTCATCATCATCATATCAGCCGAAAGACGTCGAAGACAAAAGCCTCCCCCAAGGAAATAAGAGGATTTGCTTACAAATAATAAAATGCCAAGGGCTTACTAATTGTGAAAAAAGACGTGTGGCACTCGGGTACTGCCGCAGTAAAGCTATTGCATAGCATTTTTTATCAACTTATGCAATTATAGTCATTTAATTATTTTTTATATATGCAGTATTTACCAGTACCATATAGTCCTTGGGGCGCGGGATGTTTATGTAATAACTTATGCAATTATAGTCATTTAATATTTTTTTATATATATGCAGTATTTACCAGTACCATATAGTCCTTGGGGCGCGGGATGTTTATGTAATAAATTAACACTAAGAAAGTTACATTAGTAAAATTGACTATGTCCTTTTAGTACCGCAAATCGCTAATAGATGGCACTGTAAGTTTTTAGAACGCGGTAACGTTACGTTACGCTTGGCCGAGCTACATGGTAGGGGTACCATAATAAGGAAACCAGGATCTGATGATGGCATCCCAGAGAAATCGAGGGGAACCAGGTCTAGTTTCCTGTTTGAAAACGGTTTTTTTTTGTTCAAAATTATTGATGTTAAAAAACGTTGTCTGCGTTATCTGTCTCCGTCTACTTATTAAGATATCTTTTGGGGTTAGATACCATATTTCTTTTTTTCTTATCGTGTGGCACAATTAACCATGCTATCCTTAGGGATAGACGACGGCGGTTGCCTGGTGTTGCACTTGGTATCACCGGCGGTCACATGTAGGGCATTTAGATTTATACCTACGGACGTGTGCAACGCAACCTTCATACACATCTGGAATCAGGTGTGCAAGTTTCCTCACGATGTTTTCCTTCACTGTTAAAGCAATCGGTAATATATGTACGTAAGATTCTAAAAACTCATTGGTACATTGGCCTTCTGGATTTGAACCCGGTATCGCCGGTTAAGAGGACCGAGTAGACCGAGTCGTTACAGATTGAGCCACCGATACCATATTTCGAGAATATCTGTAGCGCGGTGCGCAGTTTTTCGTTCTCCTTATTCCATCTTTTTTCATTCCATTTATTTCTTTTCCGCGCATGCGTTTACACCTGTAACTATTCATTCAAAAACCAAAAATTCGATCATCATCATCAGCAGCTCATATTATAATAAAGTTAATAAATCCTTTTTTTTTATTCACTATTGGTAAACCCTTGACAACATCTCACCTGGTGGTAAGTGATGATATTGCCGAAGATGGAAGCGGGCTTACCAAGATTCCCCAACTCAATGGGGAACTGGCTATCTTATCTTCATGCCGGAACACACCAATGATATCAACATTTATATTTGGCAACAAGACTTAGATAAGATGGTGGTAGCTAGCCAGGCGGGCTTAGAAAATGCCCTACCACCAACCAAACCGAGTCTTACAATTGACCCCGCCGGGAATCGAACCCGCGACCTCCTGTGTAAAGCCAGTGAACTTTGCCTCTGAGCTACGGAGGCGGTTAATAATTAATTCATACCTTGATACATTTTAAAGACCTATTACGGGTCTCATATTTTATCTTTAATTGAATAATAAATTAAATTGTACGCATCAGCATTTTTTAAAAGAACCCACTCCCTACCTGCCGTGCGACATATCATTGACAACATATTTCAAAAGGGTAACTAATTAATTGCTAGACCTGTCTGTTTGTCACATACGTTCATTAATAGAACAACAATTACATGAATACAAAATATCTTTGGTGTAGACCCATCTATATAAAAGAGGAGATCCAGAACCGCAAGCCATTCGATCAATAAACAAAAGTTTAAGCCTCTCTGAAATTAATGAACCATGAAAGTTGTAAAACGTCAAAGGGTTTGCAAATAAAAAGAGACAAATATAGATCTATATCAGACAAGCGTAACTGTAACGAATTTCCGTATCAGAGACTAGAAATGTACGCTTGAGGCGGCAAAGGGTTGTCTGTAATGTCTGTGTCCCTCATACACTAGGCATCACGACATAGTACCAGCATAAGCTGAACTACGCTATAAAGGAAACTTAATACTGAGCAAGACCAATCCAAGGTCAAAGCGTGCTCACTGATGTGCGGCTGACTGTACAAGCCTTGTGAATAGAGTTACTTCAATTTAATTTTAAACTCGTATAGAGCCCAGAATTTTCATTTTCAGGAACCATTGTGAACTGACTTACTGAGATTATGTTAAAGGCATACCTATGATGCAAGTTTCTTGTCGAAAGCGCATTCGCATGGTTTTATTATATTTTAAGTCCTACTGACAGGACATAAAATGCGGGCGAATTGGACCAACGAAATTAACCAATTAATCGTCATTAACCATCAAGTGAGATGTGAATTAAATAATTTATGAAAAACCTAAAAACATTTAGGTACAAGCTTAAATTTGAAAATAAATTTAATTATTTTGTATTCTTCTCAGCAAACCCTTTCATTTGATACCCATATTGTAAGATTGCATTAAAAATAACTAGTACGCCATCTTAGGTGTGCCGCCATGTTCGATTTAGAATGACGTCACACAGTTAATCATACATTGTCATCCAAACTGAACGAGTATACAATATTTCAGCTCAATCGGTTAAAGATGTCCGCTTCAAAATTGAGTTGCAAGATTTCACCCGAACAAACATACATACATTGCAAATTAAATAAAAGCTTATAATTAAAAGAATATTATTTTCCTATAAGGAAAGATACACCTACAATAATATTGTGAAATCATAATAATTGCAGAGTTTTAACTTTTAACTTCTACAATTGCTGAGAATACTTGTAGTAGATATTTAAAAAAACATAAATTTAATAGAAATAGAAATAGAAAATCATTTATTTGCCTTAAACACGGTATACAGAGATCTTTAAAGTTATATAGCACTCATGTTTAGCTATTAAAAACAGCATGCAAATATTAAGGTAATAATTACAATAATACTAGGTCAGTGATATTATGATATGTAAACATAAGGTATAAATTAGTCACAATATAATCAATTACAATTTTAAGTCAAAAAATTCATTTAAATTGTAGAAATTATGAGACAGTAACCACTTTTGCATTTTCTTAGTCATTAGAGGGAGTGGAAGACTTTTGAATTCATTTGGTAATTTATTGAATATTTTAAAAGAGAGCCAAGTTCGATTCAAAAAAATACTAAGATTCAAATGATTAGGTTGCGTCGGTGGCTCAACCGGTAACGACTCGGTTCTCCTAACCAGAGGTGCCGGGTTCAAATCCGGACGGCCAATGTACCAATGAGTTTGTCGAAACTTACGTACATATACTCGCCGATTGCTTTAACGGTGAAGGAAAACATCGTGAGGAAACCTGCACACACCTGCGAAGAAACTCGAAGGTTGTGTGTGAAGTCGACCAACCCGCACTGGGCCCGCGTGGTCGACTAAGGCCCGATCGCCCTAATTCTGGGTAGGCTCGAGCCCCTTGGTGGAGACGTATATGAGCTGATGTGATGAAATGGGTAGGTATACTACGACGCACCAAACGAGTCGTCAGGGGGAGAAAGCTCAGAGGGATTACATCGATGATTGAAAATGCAGTTTCTAGGTTGTGAAGAAAGACGTAGACCAGTCTTTATTCACATCGAAAACAGGGCTCTGCCGGCTGGCTGATTATTGGACTGCCGTTACCACACTAAGCTAGTGTTGCACTCTTGCTATAAATTCTTGGGGGAGGCCTATGTCCAGCATTGGACGTCCTTCGGCTGATATAATGATGATACGCTTAATAACCTATCTTGATGTCTTCTATTTTGTAAGCCACCTGAAAATGGTCTTTAATTTTGATGAGTGAGTGAGTCAGTGAGTGACTGCGTCTTATAAATAGTGATTAACGGACGTCAATATTTCACAAATGGTGAAAAAAGTTTTTATCAAAATTGGGATTCTAGGTAATGAATGTTTTATTATTAGACACACAAAATCGCAAGTCAAACAGATTTTAAGTTACGGGTAGGTAGAAAGTGGCCTGAAATCGTTCATGTTATAGAACCCACGGCAGGCGTCTGCCTTTTTCCATTGCGAACTTGGCTGACATCCTGCCGTGTGTTTAGTTTTTTATTAGTTGATACCATTTGATGTACGAATGTTTTATTGAAAAAACAGCGACAACAGTAAAAACCGGAATACAATAAAAATAGTAATTTGAGTGAAATTACTATGCTCGTACAAATAATGTAGAAAGAAAATTGTTTTTACTGCTACGATTAAAAAAATTTTTCTAAGTGATCTCGGGGTTTTATTACCATTTATGAAATGCAAATTATAAGATAATATTTTTTCACATAAATGTAATTTGATCACGTAGCGAGTGAAAGTTTCAGAGGTTGGAGCGTTTTTAAATTTGTTTGTATGTATGTTTTTGACGTGATAACGTCTTATAATTCGATGGAGCCGGCTGCACGCACGAAAAAACATGACGCATGCGGCGTTACCTCGCTTTGAGGCGTTCCATTTAAGGCTTGAAGTGCAAGCGAGAGCGCGCAATGAGCGACAAAGAGGCACAATCAGCCTCCGCGTTCGGCAGCGTTCGACATCTGTCTCTCTCCTACTTGAGTGAGCGATGCGTCGCGTGGACAGCTGCTATACATTAATACATTTACATGTTTTCGTCAAGTATGAAGTGCAGTGAAAAGTGAATGTGGTGTCAATTGTTTATAGGGACGATAATTGCGGCGATAAATGTAATGATTCTTTCGATATTATGAAACCATTCCATCACTATTTTCTTATAACGTTGTCACGTTAAACTATC
This sequence comes from Coleophora flavipennella, assembly GCA_947284805.1. NCBI lineage: Eukaryota > Metazoa > Arthropoda > Insecta > Lepidoptera > Coleophoridae > Coleophora > Coleophora flavipennella. The sequence goes on from OX369256.1 coordinate 4,634,195, forward strand.
GTCCGTAAACCGACTTTACAGACAACTAATTTTTTTTTCCGTGGCTAACCTTTGAACGCCTTAACCGATTGCTATGTAATTATAACAAGAGAACTCGTATAACAGATTATAAATAGGAATAGTTTCTGTGCCCGAGTTCCATTTCGAAATTTAAGAACTTAGTTAGCACTAAACAAGCTGCCGCCCGCAGCTTCACCCACGTGGAAATCGACGCCCGCGTGGGTCGAGGGTGCGCGGTGCGCAAGTTGAAGTAGCTCGCGATTTTATTCCAGCCTGTATTCGAACTGAAGGTTCATTCTAAATAAAAGTGAAAGAATTTTCGAAATTGGATGAGTAGTTTAGGAGATTAACTCCTACATCAAAACTAACTTACAAACTTTACCTACTGGTATTCAAAATGTCAGTACAGCTAAAAATACATTATTTTTAATTGCTTCAGATGTTGTCAAGGGTTTACCAATTGTGAAATTAAAAAAAAACGCCTAATTATCTAAGTTTCATCATTGTAGTAATGTCAATTATTTTTCGTCAGACATCAGTGTCAGCTTCAATATTGAAAGGGACAGAAATGCTGTTCTCTTTTTATCACGATTATAATTCACAATTCAAATGGCTCTGAAGGGTCGGAACATTGAGATAAACACAGTACTTTGAGATATCTAGAGTACGAAAAATTTTGTTTACGAATATTATTTTAAGGCAAGGTATTGATTGGAACAGTTGTCTCAGTCTTTTTCTTTACGTGTAAAGAGTAAAGGAAATAACCACACTTTTTAATTTTCAATGGTTTCAAGTATAAAAAATAATAACGTTACTCACTTTGTATTACGAGTATTATAACAAATATTGTTGTATATTTTTTTTTAATTTATACTTCAAAATGTTAGTCATAACTAGAGTTGAAAGTAACGGTGTAGATCTATCTTTGGGATTTTTTTCTATCGGGCCAAAACTGCTCTATCGTATTTCTAATAGATTTTGACTTTAAGGAACATCATCAAAAATAAGGGTTTTTTTTTCAACCTTGGTTTTTTCTATCGTTTAGGAGTAATTGACGTCAAAAATAACAAAAATCTGTAATATTACCGCCTTAATTTCAGTTCTATATTTGCAGTTTATCTCATTGGCTAGGGAGTCGTTCGTTGCTTAACCGCTTCACTTCAGCGTACTAACGAAATCTATATATACTATATACTATTCATATGTTGTATGGATGTATTATATTACTTAATGAAATTCCTTCACAGTATAATATTGGCTATGTGCCCTGCCCACTGCCACTTCAGTTTAGCGATTCTGTGAGCTATGTCGGTTTCTTTGATTTTCCTGCTGATCTCATAATTTTTGATTTGATCGCGTAGGTAAATTCCAAGCATAGCTCGCTCCATTGCCCTTTGGGTGACCTTGAGCCTGGTGAAGATCGCGGAAAGCCGTTAGATGCGGAGGACCGGTCGTCGTGGAAATCCTTGGGGAGGCCTTGTCCAGCAGTGGACGTTTTTCGGCTGATATGATGATAATATTGGAATTTTCGCCAGCGTATCGGTTCATGAAGAGCCTCGTTTTGTTTTAGTAGTCAATTGTTCTTCCAAGCGTTGCATTCCATATAGACGGGGGGGAGGGGCGTATTAGAAGTTTTTCTCTCACGAAAAAGCGTTACGGCCGCGTGGAGGGGGTAGACAGAGAAAGGCTGTCGGCGGCGGCGGAGAGGGCAACGGCTGTATTCGTAGATAGAGAAAAGTTGAGATGGAGATATAAAGCAGTGTCCGTTGAAGTTTCACTTCTACTAAGTGTCCCAGCACACATTTCATTTTTCCTACATCCATATTATTTCAATAACACGTAAATAATTCGTAATAATTCGATCACTGGTCAGTTTTGCCTTTTTCTTACAAACTAATATGGATTTACTTATGAAATTGCCGACTGAGTTTTTAAAATTCAATGCCAATTTTTATTGAAAATATATATTCTTTTATTTCATTATGGACCTTAATATGGTGACACTATTTATGGTCCTTATTAGTGACTAGTAATGTCTTTCATGTTCCAATCCCCGGAGCTACGTAATATTGAATGGAATAAAGGCATTTTCTTAGTGGTCAGGTCAGATTTAGCATTTTTTTACTGTTAAAGTTTCTTGAAACATTCCTGAAATTCCTTTGCATTCTGACATGGCTGTCTGATTAGTGTAGTGACAGCATCAAAAATAATTTATGAAATATTGTACGACACTAAATTGTCCTCCTACTGAAATTTTACAAAACCTCACTCATTTTGTTTTCCATTACGTCTTCAAAATCACATAAATAAAAAATAAAAAACCGACTTTCAACGCACGATTTGTCTGGGATGCCATGATCAGATCCTGGTTTCCTTGTCATGGTACCACCCTTGGGATATCTCCTTTCCAACAGAAAAAAGAATCATCAAAATCGGTTCTTAAACGACGAAGTTATGCGCGAACACACATAAAAAAAATACGTATACTGTCGAATTGAGAAACCTCCTCCTATTTTTTTGAAAAAGGTTAAAAATAGTACATAGGTACCTACGCATTGATATATTAATATGGTTCTCAATTTTAATTTAAGATAAGACATAAGCATAGACATTTATATATTGTCTGTATAAACTTCTTACCTACATTTTGGTTAGACAATAAAAGTTTGGTTTCTCACCAAGAAGATTCAATAGGTTTGTAAGAGAAACTCTTCGCCTTTTGTTTACCTACATTTAAAGTTGCAGTTTGCAAGGAATTTTTGATTTTGTAAGAACGAGTTCATCGCGTCGTTATTTGACTGGTCACCTTTTATTAATAATAGCTGACACTGAATCGGAGTTTTTTGGCGGGATTTGTGGTGAACGCATTTTTAGTTTTATTTTATTGTTTTTGCATTGTTTTCTGCTAGATTTTTGTTTCAAAAAGTGGTGCGTTTTGAAGAAAATTGTCTGGTGCACGTGAGCTATGTGGAGAACAAGAAAATAAAATGAAGAAGGACGTGAAGACCCGATTTGCACTGGGTGCAGTTTTATAGACGCCCTACTGTGACTGGGTGTTCCACCTCAGAATGAGGCTGCTAAAAATACTCTCAAGAATTCCAGAGAAGATTGGTAATGCACTGGCACTAGAATTTCAAATCCAAAAAGAAATGAAGAAAAATTAAGATTGTCTCAAAAGGGCTTGTACCCAGAGACGTTAATATATTCTAACCAACAATTACACTGAATCTACAGTACGCGCGCGAGCTCCAAGGAATGATAAGGAATGTTGACGTAATGTATTGAGCTAGAAGTGATTATGTTGTTATTGCGTTATAGATACCTCCGCGCGAATGATAATTATGAAATAACTAGCTGCTTCCCGCGGCTTCACCCGCGTGGATAACGCTTCTATGACTTTTCGAGGGTGCGCAGTGCGCGAGCGCTTGCGGCTCGCCAGTGTGAAAAAGAGTAGCAATTGTGTTAATTTCAGCCAGATCCTTTCAGTAGTTTTTGCGTGAATAAGCAACAAACATACACACTCACATACTCACAAACTTTCGCCTTTATAATATTAGTGTGATTCTATGAGGGTATTTTATACTTGAAAAAAAAAACCATTTGTGTCACGTAAATGTATTTTATTTAATAAACTGATTTTTTTAACGATACGGTACTCCGAGAGTGCGGGGTATGGAGCGACGGTCGGGCGCGGCGCACACGCGCCCGCTTCCTCAGCTCCCGATTCCTTGGAGCTCGCGCGCGGACTGTACTTCTTCTCTTCTTATTTTTGCTGTTGTTTCTACTCGGTGTGTGTGTGTCGCAACCAAATTAGAAAATTAGCCGTTTACAAAACCAAGTCGTACAGACAGACGGACATACTGTTAGTTTAGGTTAGCGTGTCTTGTGCTACCGTTAAGGCGAGGCATTTGTAAAACAGCTGTCTCTGTTTTTTCCTTTACGTGTAAAGAGTCAAGAAGATAACCACACTTTTGCACTTTTTCAATGTTTTACATTGTTATTTCTCTTAAGCCTTCAATTTAAAAACTAAAATTTAGCAGGTTCTCTGTAGTACTTAAAAAGAAATATCTCTATATAAAAACTATGTGCAAATTTAGAAATTTTGTTAATAAACAATTCGTTTTAGACTTTTGTTTAGACGTTTTAGATCTGTTTTTGGGTTTTTTTATGATCGAATAAAAAGTAAACACTATCGTGTAACACTAGCACATTCCTCAAACAATATCCTTAAGTATATCCAATATTTTTTGCTAGACCGATATTTAGAGGTAATTACCAAAAAGTTTGACCTAGCAAAAGGGTTTCTCCACTTCTCTCATGCGATGCGGGTTCCTTCCGACTCGGTTTTATTCAGAGCTTCTACACAGTAGTTTTACACAGAGCGGCGCGCCGTTATGTAAAACGGCGAATTCTACAATTTGGCTGCGTGCGACATACACAAATTATTTGTAGGTGTGTCAATGACGCGAAAAAACTATGACGTCACATACCTTGCTATTGCACTGTTTTCGACCAAATATCATTTTGATAGATTATTAAAGTAACTTAAACTTACGAAGTGACTAGTATCTCATCTGTGCTCAAACTACTATTAGTCAACTACACTATTTGATTTGATAGGTCAAGAGGGTTCTGCTCGTTAAAGCGAGGTATTAATTGGAACAGTTATCTTTGTCTTTTTCTTTACGTGTAAAGAGTAAAGAAATTAAACACACTTTTTCACTTATTCAATGGTTTTTTGTTTCAATCAAAAAATACAATGAAGGTATAAAAAATGACAATATAACTCACTTTGTAATATCTTTTTTTTACCCCCTGTGAAGGGAGAGAGGAGGTGAATGCATTTACGCATACCAGTGGAAGCTTCGGCTAACAAATATTGTTGTATATTTTTTAAAATTTATACTACTAAATATTAGTCATAACTAGAGTTTAAAGTAACGATGTAGACCTATCTTCGGGATTTTTTTCTATAGAGCCAAAACTGCTCAATCGTGTTTCTAATAGCTTTTTACTTCAAAGAACATCATTAACAATAAGGGTATTTTTTTAACCTTGGGTTTTCTATCTTTTAGGAGTAATTGACGTCAATAATTTTAAACAAAAAAAAAACCGACTTCAAACGCACTAGTCGCCACAACGATTTTTTAAGGTTCCCTTGATTTCTATGGGATGTCATCATCAGATCCTGGTTTCCCTTGGGATACTCCTTTCCAACAAAAAAATTATCATTGAAATCGGTTCACAAACGACGAAGTTATACCAAAATCACAAAATGATGCTGCCAAACTATGACGTCACGCCTAGGTATTTCAAACATTTTTAGAAAAAAAATCAGACAGATGATAAAAAGTAACTCAGACGACTAGCGTTCGTCATCCCCATTATAAAGTTGAAGCAAGGTACTTACAGATGACCTAGCTCATGGGCTATGACGAAGGCGCTGGTTAACCCCTCATCCCGGTCGATGGCCGCGGAGCGGGTGCGAGAGCAGACGCCGCCGACTGGGGCGAAGCCCGAGGGGCCGCCAAGCGGGGCACGGGTCAGCCACACTGCCGCATCCCAGCCCGTGCTTTCTGAGAACATAAAGGAACGTTAATGAAAATATTAATATTTTTGCACTTCCCTCCGCTCTAGGGGGGGAGTCGCTCAGATGAAGGGTTCATAAGTCTTAGCAGACTTGTAATCCACGGAGGTTTTTGAGTGGGTATGCACTAGGTGAGCCCCACATTACCAACCTAGGACCGGACTTTGGTATGCGTAACGCATTTTTTAATCCTCCCACCCTCCAAAAAGGTAAACAAAAAAAAAAGACTATAAACAAAAGTAGATGATAGCCTGTATGAAAATTCTCACATAGTGCCCACTTAATTGAGCCTGAGACAGTTCACTTATTTACGATTAATAAATACAAAAACGAAAACTGACTAGATTAAACTGACTCGGTGGCTCAGTGGTTAGTGCTCTTGACTGCTGATCCGAGAGTTGTGGGTTCGATCCCCACCCAGGGTAAACATTTGTGTGATTAACAGATTTGTTTGCTCTGTGTCTGGGTGTTAAATATCTATATATGTATGTATTAAACGTATATAAGTATTTATATTAGTCTCTGGTTCCCATAACACGGGGAATCCTACTTTGGGGCCAGATGACCATGTGTGATTTGTCCCAGAATATTTATTTATAAAACGTCCGGTCGGGCGTCCCAGTAGCTACCGCTGAAACAATGAGGTGCAGAAGGACCTGAGTGCCCCCCAGAGACCTCTCTGGACCGGACGTTTAAACAAAATTAAATATCTATATATGTATGTATTAAACGTATATAAGTATTTATATTAGTCTCTGGTTCCCATAACACGGGGAATCCTACTTTGGGGCCAGATGACCATGTGTGATTTGTCCCAGAATATTTATTTATAAAACGTCCGGTCGGGCGTCCCAGTAGCTACCGCTGAAACAATGAGGTGCAGAAGGACCTGAGTGCCCCCCAGAGACCTGATTGGCGTGAGGAGGCGCAGAGTAGGGACGAGTGGCGACTTTTGGTGTCGGAGGCTAAGATCCTCTTAGGGTCGCTGAGCCAGTGAAGTAAGTAAATACAAAAAAACCAGCCAAGTGCGAATCAGAACCGCACACATAGGTTTCCGTACCATCATACTAGATGGCGCTTGTTTCTTTACGTTTAAAAAAACACGTTTTATGTATGGAGACCCCCCTCATTTTTTTTTACTTTTTTGAATTTTTAGTATTTGTTATTATAGCGGCAACAGAAATACATTATCTGTGCAAATTCCAACGGTCCAGCTATCACGGTAATGAAATACAGCCTGGCGACAGACGGACAGACAGACGGACGGACATCGAAGTCTTAGTAATAGGGTCCCGTTTTTACCCTTCGGGTACGAAACACTGAAAGCACGTTGAAAATTTAGGCAAAATTATTATTTTTCTCATAAAAAATATCTTTTTTTTTCTAACAGTTAAAAAAAAAATATTATGGTACATAAATAAATCGATCCGCTTGCACATTTACGTACTGCGGCGGTGAAGGTCCACGCGCTCTATACAGGATGTAACCAAATTGGTGTAGGTCCCGTTAACTGGGGGTTCTACTCGTCATACTGAACAACTTTCTCCAAGGAACCCATAATCAATACTCAAAAAAAAAATTGGACCCTCCATACAAAAAACGGGCGATCAGCTGATCCATTTGTATGAAGAGTAAAAAAAAATTATTAAGTTTTCAGCAAAGTCATAGAACAAAAGTTGTTCAGTATGTTGAGTAGAAGCCCCAGTTAACGGGATCAACACCAATTTTGTTACACCCTGTAGAATGTACACAATCTACCTTAATGGGTACCGCCGCGAACGACCAACTTTGTAACAACTTTTTACTTCATTAAGGATTCTCTTATCATCATCATCATCATCATATCAGCCGAAGGAAGTCCACTGCTGGACATAGGCCTCCCCCAAGGATCTCCACGACGACCGGTAAATTAAAATTCTATTTAAATACACAAAACTAAAAAGTATTCTAATGCACCCTTATTTTTCTAGTTGTAACCATACAACTGCTGCAATGTTAATCGAAACATTATAATAATATATGAACTTCTTAATAAAACAATATAAAATGATTTTATTTTCCTCCTACTCGTATTTGGAAATTCTTCTTATTTTTTTTAAATGAATTAAAAACCACAATTTTAACAGCCAAGTTGCAGTACGAGCTGACAAGAACTTTATTTCCAAGCTATTTCGTTCGATATTTGAAAAATCGTGAATCGAGTTGCTAATTTAAGGGACGGAAGAGCCATTAATATCAACCAATTTCATTTTTATTGCATTGTACAATGTAGCATGAGATCACACCTCTAGGTGCTTTGGAAATATTTCAATTAAATCAACTGGTTATTAATTATTGGCTATTAATTACAATTGATTGACCTTTTCATGATTAAAGTTGAGAAAAAATATCTCATTTTTCAGCTTTTTTTTTTCTATTTTCCATATAAACTTTTGAATAAAAAAATGGCCATTAATGGCCTTGCCAATACGCACAGTTTAACACTTAAATCATTACAATATCTCAAATACCTTCAGTATAATCGCCATGTAACCATTTCACTGAAGAAGGTACGGGAGCGCTTACAGAAGCGAGCGAAAAAATATTTTCAATGTTATAATAATATAATAACATCATTACATTAGCTTATTTAATAATTAGGCCATTATAACGAATGTAATTGAGAAATACGAGACTTTGTAGTTAAGACCTTCAAAAAAGGAGCTGGTGATGTTAACAAAGTATTACCTTTTGTCCGCGACTTCGCCCGCGTGGACATCGTTCTTGAAGGTGAGTGGCCCGCGAGCCGCAAGATCCCTCAGGAACTATATCGGGCAATTCTGATTAGCAGTCTACGTTTTTTACCACCTCGTCAACCAATTCTATACAAAAAATCACTACAAACCGTTGCTCCGTTGTGACGTCGACGTCCGCGAGCGTGAAAATGAGTTTTTCCCAAATCCTTCGAGAACTACGTCATGTTATGCTAATTAGTAAGTAGATTATTTAATTTCCCACCCCCTCAACCATCTCTGTGCAATAAATCACAAAAATCCATTGTTCCTTTGCGTTGTTAGAGAAATTAACCAAAAAAAAATAATTTTTTAGTTCCCTCAGGAACTGCATTAGAAAGCTATTTTCACGCGATAAAAAGTAGCCTATGTCCTTCCCAGTGACACTGTCTACCTGCATGCCAAATTTCATCAAGATTGGTCGAGGTGTAGAAGCGTGAAAAGGTAACAAACGAGCAAACATATTTTTACATTGTTAATAAGGATAGACAGAGATGGAAGTAGGTACTTAACATTAACAGGAAGACATTTTGAACAAAATTAACCTCGCTCTTCGTCATTTAAATAATTTACGCAAAATGGCGTCATCGATAACAAAGTTTAAATTGCTTGAGTAAGTATTTGTGAAAAGGAGAGCAAGGTCCTCGGAAAGGGCCAAATTAATTGAAACACGTTATAAAGACGAAAACGTCTGTAATAAACACATTCAACACATTTCACGGGCGTTATAATTTAAGGTTTAAGATGTCTCAATCCGAGCAGTTTGATATTCAAATCAATGTGGGCTTCAACGCGGCTGTTACGTTGAAACCGAACGCCCAATTCTCGATTTTTACATGTTTTTATTGCTTTTCTATAAATTCAAATAAGTTAAAAAAAAATGTATCATTTTTGTGTGTTGGCTTCATTCAACATTAACTATTTGTTTTCGAGAAATTTTGCAATAATTAATGCCATAAACAGGGTCTACGGTATATTTTTTTACATCAAATGTTTTAATATTTTTAAAATTGTATTCAATTAAATCGATTTTTAAATCGACTTTAAGTATTTTTTTTTCCATAGTAATAGCTTTACATAGTCTTTCAATTACTTGAATTGAATATTGTCATTTGACCTATCTTTAAGCCGTTACAAGCGTATTTATAAAGCGATTTCATGTAGATAAGTTGAAAATTGGTCTTTCAGAATACTCCTGGCTTCCAAGCTTACGTTAATTTTCACTTATGAAAATCTTAATTTATATTTCATATAACATATTTAATTATTTTAATTATATAATATATACGAGTACATTATAGGAAATCGTGACTTAATGACTGACTGACTGACTGACTGATCTATCAACGGACAGCTCAAACCACTGGCCGGATCGGGTTAAAATTTGGCAAACAGACAGCAATTATGACGTTTTGGGAAATTCCCACGGAAACCGCAAACAACGGGATCTGCGAGCAAAGTCGCGGGCACCAGTTAGTTATGTTATATATATAACATAGAATAGGTATAAGAAACTAGGGCCGTTAACATAGTATAGTAGGTTGTTTGACTATAACTAAAATAATAAATTAAAAACCCGACTGAATTAAAAATTAACCCCTCTTTTTTGGCGAGTCAGGTAAAATGTGTCTTGTGTCGTTCACAGGATCAAGGGAAATCTAACGACACCTCGCACTCCATAATCTATGAAGCCTAGTGTGGGGTCACAGTTAACTTGTACTTATTAGATAAGATCACTTCGTAAATAAAATTATTATGTCTTTTATGTCTTTATGTGTCTTGTGTCGTTCACAAGATCAAGAGAAATCTAACGACACCTCGCACCCCAAAATCGATGAAGCCTAGTGTGGGGTCACAGTTAACTAGTACTTATTATATAAGATAACTTCGTAAATAAAAAAAGTATGTCTTTTATGTCTTTATGTGTCTTGTGTCGCTCACAGGATCAAGAGAAATCTAACGACACCTCGCACCCCAAAATCGATGAAGCCTAGTGTGGGGTCACAGTTAACTAGTACTTATTATATAAGATAACTTCGTAAATAAAAAAAGTATGTCTTTTATGTCTTTATGTCTTTATGTGTCTTGTGTCGCTCACAGGATCAAGAGAAATCTAACGACACCTCGCACCCCAAAATCGATGAAGCCTAGTGTGGGGTCACAGTTAACTAGTACTTATTATATAAGATAACTTCGTAAATAAAAAAAGTATGTCTTTTATGTCTTTATGTCTTTATGTGTCTTGTATCGCTCACAGGATCAAGAGAAATCTAACGACACCTCGCACCCCAAAATCGATGAAGCCTAATGTGGGGTCACAGTTAACTAGTACTTATTATATAAGATAACTTCGTAAATAAAAAAAGTATGTCTTTTATGTCTTTATGTGTCTTGTGTCGCTCACAGGATCAAGAGAAATCTAACGACACCTCGCACCCCAAAATCGATGAAGCCTAGTGTGGGGTCACAGTTAACTAGTACTTATTATATAAGATAACTTCGTAAATAAAAAAAGTATGTCTTTTATGTCTTTATGTCTTTATGTGTCTTGTGTCGCTCACAGGATCAAGAGAAATCTAACGACACCTCGCACCCCAAAATCGATGAAGCCTAGTGTGGGGTCACAGTTAACTAGTACTTATTATATAAGATAACTTCGTAAATAAAAAAAGTATGTCTTTTATGTCTTTATGTCTTTATGTGTCTTGTGTCGCTCACAGGATCAAGAGAAATCTAACGACACCTCGCACCCCAAAATCGATGAAGCCTAGTGTGGGGTCACAGTTAACTAGTACTTATTATATAAGATAACTTCGTAAATAAAAAAAGTATGTCTTTTATGTCTTTATGTGTCTTGTGTCGCTCACAGGATCAAGAGAAATCTAACGACACCTCGCACCCCAAAATCGATGAAGCCGTTTAGGCTACAGAGCGAGCCAAAGAAATATACATACATACATTAGAAAAACATAACCTTCCATCTAGCGCAGCTGATTAAAGGTCCACAGTATCTATTCTGTATTAATTAGAACGATATCGATAGGTACCCACCCACATATTTTGCCAAAGCGATTACTTAAGGCGATAAATTGATTGGAACAGTTGTATCTGTCTTTTTCATTTACTTGTAAAGAGTAAAGATAATAACCACACTTTTTCAATGGTTTTTCGTTTCACACAAAAACTAAAATAAAAGTAAAAAAATAATAACATTACTCACTTTGTATTATCATAACAAATATTGTTGTATTTTTTTTTATTTATACTTCTAATTTTTAGTCATAACTAGAGTTGAGAGTAGCGGTGTAAACCTATCTTTGGGATTTTTTTTCTATCGATTCAAAACTGCTCAATCGTGTTTCTAATCGCTTTTGACTTTAAGGAACATCTTCATCAATAAGGGCATTTTTTTTTTCAACCTTGGGTTTTCTATCGTATCGGTATTTCTTTCTAGATCTACACTTTTGTAACCTGATTATTCATTGCAACGACTTCATTTTTTCAGTGGCAGAAATACGATTTGTTAACTTTTATAACAGAAAACCACATATCAAGAAAACTCTCTTAAAACAGAGATTTGGATTTTACAGACAAACCAGATCGATTTAGTACCTCAAAATTATCTTAGTCGATTAGTCTAAACACACATTTTAATATGCCAATAGGATTTTTAAAAATTAATTAGTTAATAGTTTTGAATAGAAACGAAAATACATTGAAAAAGTGAAAAAGTGTCTTTATTTTCTTTACTCTTTATACGTGAAGAAAAAGACAGAAACAACTGTTCCAATTAATGCTTCGCCTTAAGGCGAGGTATTTTTGAGAATAGTTTTATGCACTTTCTCAATGTTTTATTTTTTTAACTTAGATATACGGCATATTTGCAAAAAAGTGAGTCAGACAATATGTCAGGATTTTATTAAGGAATAGGAGATAAAAAAAATTTGCTATGTCTAACTGTAGTAAATTAAAACTGGTTGTCGTGGGCTAAAAGAGCAAAAATTGGCAAAATTTAAGCGAACTTTTCAATTTTTTTCAATGGAGAAAATTTAATAAAATCGTGTTTTGGCCTCCTACACTTTGTAGCAGACATATTGCAGTAAATTTAAAAAAAATATATATAAATGTATTGCAGTTTCAACCGCAGAAAACTGACTTTTTCCAATCCTCGATGTCGGGCTTTTCATTATTTTCTGAAAGCGTTTCGCCTTAATACAAAAATTATATTCATTAAAAATGTTTATATACAATAACAGATAAACACAATAATTCATGGTTCACTGGAAATACATACGTAGTTACATATAGATAAACTTTAGGACAAATGTAAGCTTGAACTTAACTTTAGTCATACTTGGTTTAACTTAAAGTTAATTTTGTATCTCTGCCAGGGGGGTTTGTTAATTTAATATTAAGTTTAAGCCCATTCTTAACTTAGTAACGATTTTCATAGTCGATAGAAATTATACAAACCAGCTTGTTATGAAAACAAAGCAGCTGGTCGTTATTGTTTCCGAAGTCGTTTAAATCACTGACTTTTAAATTAAACAATTCTGAATTGATTATTCAAGTTTAATAGAGTTAAAATGGAAATTTATGTAGGAACCGTCAAAAGGAGCATCGACTCAAAAAAAAAATACTTCTCACACAAATTGATCAGCTGATTCGCCGAATTTTATGAGAAGTCCTACCTTTTTTTTAACAATTTCAGCAAAATTGTACACCAAAGGTGTACAGTTTCATAAATAAAATTGTTATGTTTTTCCTAACACCCGTTTTACACAAAAATTTATATAACAGTTAACATACCTGCGGGTAGTTTCATTAGGTGTCTATAGTTCCATTTATTGATAGCTTCCAACGTCTTCTTAACATTGCCGTATTTTATGACCGGATCCCTCTCCTCGTAGAGGAACAGTTTATTAATCACGAGCGTGATGTTCGAGCCCAGCGAACGATCGTCGAAGATGGCACTGACCTTAAAACAAGTATTACATAAATGAATGACTCATACAATCTAAAACTGTGCACTTCAAACGAACCAAAATAAGTCGTCGTACGATAAAATGTGTATCTACTCACAATGTTCATTAAAGCTAAAATGTAGTGTTTCACTCGCTCCCGACCGTGGAATTTCAGCATGGTATGATCGGCGATGATGGCCATTTCCAGCCACAGTCCTTGAACTCCTGAAACAACAATCGGTGTCACTGATTGGCCTTTAAGCAGCCGTCATTACACCGAAACCAATTAGCGCCCACCTGAGGCGGGTCTCGTGACTATCTGCGGCCCTCGGAACTCCTCGATGTCGTCGTGAGTGCTGTGTCGCGGTCGCACGTGCGTCCGCGGCGCATCCTCGTCCAGGTCAAGTTCAAGGTCGCTGACCGTGTCGCCCGTGAGGTTGTACGCCACTGGCCTCTCCGCCAGCAGCACGTCCCGCCGAACCAGCACGTGCGTCTCGTCAGACTTGGTTGGCTGCAGCACATATTCCTCGCCACTAATTTGGATTATCCCATACAATTGCTCCCCGCATTCTGTCAACGTTACTGTTGATTCGTCCTCGTGTAGCACACGTCCTTTGTAGAACTGGCATTCGTTGTAAAACGGGGAGCGGATCGCTTGGTTCTCCTCCAGTTCTAGATGCCATCCGTGGACCTGAATGTGATGGGTGAGTGACTCTGTTGATCGTCGAACGCGTGTGATAAAGTCTGATGAGACGATCAAGGGGTGGTGCGGCGGTCGCCAGGCGCTCGTCGTGAGCGCCACCGCCAGCAGCAGGAGTGCTGCCCCCAGCCAACGCGCCATCGTCCGCGCGCTGCCGCGGGCTCCGCCTCTCTGCGCGCGCGCACCGACGACTCACGCAAGCACGCACATGGCGTACGTCTCGCGGCGCGGAAGGTAAACGACTCCGCGAGATTGCATGGGCTCCAGCTCCACGCATGCGTCATTTAGTAAACAAAGGGCGAGCGGTGCGCCGACGCAGCTTGTTCTATAATAGTCTTGCACTGCACATCATAATAGTGCCACTGATTGCTCTTTGTTATGCGGCCTTCTCGTTTTGGTATATGCAAGGTTTTAAAATATTTTATCGTCATGATGAGATAAAATGCGGAAGATCATTTATTAGCATTTCCATCCAGTTTCTGAATAGATATTAAATTATTTACCTATCCCACTTCGAACCTATGATGACTTATCCATAAAACCTTTACATTATAATTATTCAATGAAAGCTCTATACAGAGTGTATCAAAATTGGTGTAGGAACCGTTAACTGGGAGTTCTACTCATCGTACTGAACAACTTTCCCTAAGGAACCCGTACTCAATTATCAAAAAAAATATTGGACCCTCCATAAAAAAATGCACAAAATCGGTGGATCGGCTGATCGATTGGTACGAAGAGTTAATCTTTTTTGCGATTCAGCAAAGTTTGAGAACAAAAGTTGTTCAGTATTATGAGAAGAAGTCCCAGTTAAAGGGAACTACACCAATTTTGTTACATCCTGTATATTCACGTACAAAGCAATGAATTTATTAATAACAGCACAAAATTTTATTATTTACTTCTTAATGCTTTTTAATTTATAATTCAATAAAACCCTGTAAGTACACATTCATGCTCAAAACAATAAAATTATGATTTTATGAAGTTCTGGTATTACAAATTTTATACAGTTTGTTCAAGTTCTAGTTAGAGGAGGTAAAATGCAAAAGGTGCGGAAATATACCAGCTCATTATTTGAGATTACATAATCAAGTTTTTTTATTAATAATTTTGAACAAAAAAAACCGACTTCAAACATGAAACCAAGGTTTTCCTCGATTTGTCTTGGATGCCATCATCAGATCCTGGTTTCCTTATCATAGTACTACCCTTGGGATATCTGCTTTCCAACAAAAGAACAATCATCAAAATCGGTTCATAAACGACGAAGTTATCCGCGAACACACATAAAAATATATATTTATACGGTCGAATTGAGAAATCTCCTCCTTTTTTGAAGTTGGTTAAAAACCGGTAAAGTGCAAGTCAGAACCGTGCATAAAGGGTTCCGTACCATCATACTAGATGGCGCTAGTTTCACGTTTAAAAAAAGTTTTTTGTATGGAGACTTTCACTTTTTCAAATTTTTACTATTAATTGTTGTTATAGCGGCAACAGAAATAAATACATCATCTGTGAAAATTTCAACTATCACTATCACGGTTCATGAAATACAGTCTGGTGATAAACAGACAGACGGACGGACGGTGAACTCTTAGTAATAGGGTCCCGTTTTTACCCTTTGGGTACGGAACCCTAAAAATTATAGAATGCGGTCGATCGACATTACCCAATGAAACTGTTGAACTGGAAAACACTATACAACGTAAAAAGTTTGCCATAATTATCAGAAACACGATAAAACACAACACTTATATTGTAGAGATAGATTTGTTGTGCCAGTGCGTCGGCTGGCGAATGACCAGAACAATAACAGTTTCGCTTAGATAATGTTTTGTTTGTGGTGTCCGTTGCAACGCTTGCGGTGTCCGTTGCAACGCTTGCGGTGTGATATTTCAACTCCTTTTGTAACAGAGCGGGTGCGGAACAGTATTGGATTTTGTAGTATAATTAAATTTAATTTTTTTTTTAAATACTATATTTGTTCTAACCCAATTATTGAATGCTATTTTCTTATCATTTACACCTCAATGCAAGGATGTTATGCCCTCCGACGACATGCTTCGTCGTATTAATGCTAAGGACGATGAAGTTCCCATTGAATTATTAGCTGATATAGATATTCTCATTTAATTAAGTAGTTTTCAAAACTAATTTAGATTTAAATGATTATAGTAATTTTTTTTCATTTTTCAATCGATTTTATTATTTTTACATATACATAATTATGTTTGTAAAAATAAAAAAATCGATCACAAATTTAATCTATAACGATATCAACGCAATAGCAAAATGTAGTATAGTAAATAATATCTTTTTAATTTCCATAGACTATAATTTTCTGAGAGCCTGATTCCAACGCTGGTGCGGGCGGACAATTAGTGATCTGCAGTAGTGATCGGTAGTAAGTTAGCGACATACATGGCTGAGATACGAAAAAAAATAAATTATAATCGCATTCTGTAGCGATACTTTTTTTCTTTAGAGAACCACAAACCTACATATGTATAGAGTGGAACAGAGATTAATTTTATAGCCTTAGGGTGAACCAGAAATATATGAAAAAGGTTTTATGGGCTGTGGTGTAGCGTAAGGGGTCTAAGGAGGACATAGCCCCGGGCGCGTAAACAAAAGTCGGGCGGATGCAACACAGGCAGTAGCTGTTCTGTAACGCAGCCGGGTCTATCTATATACATAAATAATAAAAAACACGACTACACCAAAGACACTTGGAAACTGTCTGCACTGTGACTAGTTTCGAAATACATTGTTTTAATAAAAATGGCTACAATACAGGACAGTTTAGTTATTCATATCGCCAACCGCTGAAGAGCGAAGCTGAGCGAGCGAAGAGAGCAATAATAGATTCGTTAGGTTTGAAGATGATATTGTCACAGTATTACAATATAGTGGCTAACAGTAGTGCAACGAATGTACTTACGTAGAGTAACGGAAGGGTACTTGCGGGGCAGCGGGCGTCGGGGCTACAGGCTAGTACTGCTAGTACCTACGCCGTGGCGGCATCGTGCGACATCAAAGGCGTTGCGCTACTGTAAGCCATATCGTAATACTGTGATACTGTCGAACGCTTCGCGAGGCTCTTTGATAGTCATCATATCAGCAGAAGGACGTCCACTGCTGGACATAGGCCTCCCCCAAGGGTTTCCACGACGACCGGTTCTGCGCTGCCCTCATCCAGCGGCTTCCTGCGACCTTCAACAGGTCATCGGTTCACCGAGTGGGAGGCCTCCCTACACTACGTTTTCCGGTGAGTGGTCGCCACTCGAGAATTCTAGTGCCCCAACGGCCACCTGTTCTACGAGCAATGTGCTCCGCCCACTGCCACTTAAGTTTAGCAATTCTGAGAGCTATGTCGGTTACTTTAGTTCTCCTACGGATCTCCTCGTTTCTAATTCGATCACGCAGAGAAACTCCGAGCATAGCCCTTTGGGTAACCTTGAGACTTCTTATGAGGCCCAAAGTAAGCGACCATGTCTCAGTTCCGTATGTCATCACTGGCAACACACACTGGTCGATGACCTTGTTCTTAAGACACTGCGGTATCTGGGACGTAAAGACATTGTGAAGCTTCCCGAACGCTGCCCAGCCGAGTTGGATTCGACGGTTTATCTCTTTCTCGAAGTTGGACCTACCTAACTGGACTGTTTGTCCCATGTATTGATATTCGGTAACAACTTCGAGTGTAGAGCCTCCAACCTTCAGAGGAGTAGGTATGACACGGACGTTTGAAATAATTTTCGTCTCGAGTGGCGACCGCGCACCGGAAAACATAGCGTAGGCAGGCCTCCCACTCGGTGGACTGATGACCTGGTGAAGGTGGCGGGAAGCCGCTGGAAGCGGGCAGCGCAAAACCGGTCGTCATGGAAATCCTTGGGGGAGGCCTATGTCCAGTGGACGTCCTTTGGCTGATATGCTTGTGACCGTTGATCATAGTTTAAAATTGATTTTAAAATATTACTTATATTATTGATAATAATCGTATTTTAGGATCAATTATGAATATTGTTTAGTAAAAATTTTGAATGGAGACTAACATTATAAGGTTACTAATTAAATTGTATAGGATGTAAACATACAACTCCCGGAAACTCAAACGGGCGTTTCTACTCCTCATACTGATCAACTTTCTCTAAGGAACCCATACCGAATTATCGAAAAACATTTTGGACTAAATTGACTGATTAGCTGAATCATTTGTATGAAAAGCTGAAAACTTTTTTCGAGAATTCAGTATAAGGTCCCTGTGGAAAGTTATTCAGTATGATGAGTAGAAGACCCAGTTTAAGTTTCAGAAAGTGGTATTTTTACACCCTGTATAGTACCCGTGCTTCTGAACAACTCTCCTCAAGAAACCTGTTCGCCCCAAGAGCGGCAGAAATACGAGTACGAATGTGCTACGCTACTGTTTATGAATCGCTGGTGGAAGAAATAAAAATTCTACTTGAGTGTATAAGTGCATGAAATCAATTTATTAGATAAATACTAGGTACTTTAACATAATTTTATATTAACTGTTAGCGAAAACTTGTATTATTTTAAATTGTAGATATGTGTACATTTCAGTGTAAAATAGAAAAACAATATTTAATTATCAAATTAATGCTTTCTTTCTACAGATATGTACTCGTAAGTGCAGTTGTGTGTTACAATACCTAAGTAATAGTTTTACGATATGGCTTAAAGTAGCGCAACCCTTTGATGTCGCACGATTACTCCACCGGCGTAGGTACTAGCCCATACTAGCCTGTAGTCAGCCAACCAAACTCGCGGAGTTTGCCATGCTGTGCCGCGCCGCCCGCTGCCCCGCAAGTACCCTTCCGTTGCTCTGCGTATAAAGTACATTCGTTGCGCTACTGTAAGCCGCTATATTGTAATACTGTGTGGAATAGGGTGGTTGACTGCGTCAAAGACTAATTATGAAATACTACTTCCTAAATTTCCCTGGTCCTGTATTAAAAAAAAAACTCGCTATGTACGAAATGAGTACGTATGACGCTGAACGTCACAAAACTGTGACATCACACGTTCCCATTTCAAACATTTTAAGAACAAAATTTCGTTTTTGACAGATGATAAAAAGTATAACTCAAATGACTAGCAGTCAACATCCCTACTGTTGGTTAAATCAACTATGTATGTACTAATGAAACTGAACAATTATTTAGTAACCTATACAATCTGACAAAAAAGTTTACTTTCCATACAAAGTTTGCCAATGAGAAAATTTGATAGTATGGGAAGCCCATTTTTTATTCGGGTTGTATAGGTTTCGTCAGAAAAGTGGTTCAGTTTCATGCTTTCGATGCATATTTATTTAGGATATGATAAAATCAGGGATTTAAATCCAATCAAAGAGGACATAATTGACCACGCAGAATTCTATATAACAACCGACTTCAAGTACTTAACTGATTTTGATAAAGTTTCAAATGAACCAACTTCAAAGTTTAATAACCTATCAAATTAAAAAAAAAATCAAAATCAGCCTACTCTATCAAAATGTATGTCATACATAAAAAAATATACGGTTTGCCTTGAGAACCTCCTCCTATTCAACCGACTTCCAAAAAGGAGAAGGTTCTCAATTCGACGGTATGTTTTTTTTTTAATGTTTGTTACGCAATATCTTTGCAGATTGTGAACCGATTTTCATGATTATTTTTTATTCGATAGGGTATGCTCCCGATTTGGTCCCATATAAATTTAATCAAAATCGGTGTAGAACTTTATTAGAAAATTACAAAAAACAAAAATAATAATGCAAAATTGTACTAAGTTGTTGCGATGGAAGTCGGTTTTATAGCGTTTTCAATTATATGAAGTCGATTGTAAATAACCATCAAATCCCTATTTTATCGATATCAATATATCGCAAAGTCGTATCGGAATTCGTTTTCACGCCTTTTTCATGTGGTACGTTAAGTACTTATATTAATTCCGTCGTGTTCAGTAAGCCCCTACCGACCGATCGCTCCGTCGATGATTGCCGAATTTCAGGGCATCCTGTGTAGCGTACTTTTGAATGGCTTGCTTATCCTCATCAGACACCTCTCCTCTTGGTATGAACATCGTCAAAGACTCATCGCTGCCTTCTGTTTCGTGGTTCTCGCTTTTATCCGTGAACAGCAGGGTCAAAATGAGGCCTTCGTCCGTGGGGTCCCCGACACCATTTAAGAGGTATTCTTGAAGGTTCTTTGAGAGGTACTTGCCGACATTGCCCACACGACAAAAACCGTCCTTTCTGAAATTTTCGGGGTTGAATTGGGGCTGGCTTTTAATCTCCGCGACAAGGACATCCAGTGGGCTCACACGGATGGATAAATCTTTCAATGTGCCCCCATTAACAGCAAAACTCTGAAAAATACACATTTTGTATTATAACACAAATCTAAACTTAATTTTGTAGAATTCGAGTGGCTGTTGTTTAGATATCTTGCTCTTTTAGCGTGGGTCGCACCATGTAACTATAATCACATCAGCTCATATACGTCCCCACCGAGGGGCTCGAGCGGGCCCAGTGCGGGTTGGTCCACTTCACACACAACCTTCGAGTTTCTTCGCAGGCGTATGCAGGTTTCCTCACGATGTTTTCCTTCACCGTATAAGAGCGTCGGATAAACGTACATTATGAAATTTAAATTCTAAAACACATTGGTATGTGGTAGGATCGAAGTACGACCACCCGGACAGGAGGTAACGGCCCATGCCATTACGCCACCGATGCTCTACTATGTAACTATAACGATATATACAGGGTGACTGGTAAGTAGTGCAAATCCTTTTAAGGGGATAAACTACATCTAATTTGCAACAGAAAAAGTCATACTAACTGGGGGTCGGAAATCAACGGTTTTTGAGTTAAAGCCTATTTAACTTTTTAATTTTGTATGAAAAATTATTTTGTTCAAATGTTTTGTGATTTTTTAACAAAAAGTTATAATACAGTTGGCATGCAAAATACGGTAAAACCTACCTGTTTTTATCACGCTTTCGAACAAAGTAAAAAAGTTAAAAATGTACAAAATTAATTGCAACAAAAAACAATGATTGTTGTCAAAAGGGGGCCTAAAATCCCATACTAATTATCCAACAAAGTTAGAATTTTTTGGATGAGCTTGTGAATCAAAGTTAGTCATGATGCTAGAGGGTCAGAGATGTTTTTTTATGCAAAAAACATGATAAATTATGAAATTAAAAAAAACATGAAAATAATGTTTATTAAAAATTTGTATGGGATTTGATGCACATTTTGACAACAATCATTCTTTTTTGTTGCAATCAATTTGTATTTTTTAACTATTTTACTTTTTTGGAATTCTGATAAAATGAAAAAGTTTTAACCGTATTTTTCACGCCAACCGTATTATAACTTTTTTTGTAAAATCACAAAATATTTGAACAAATGCGTATTTCATACACAATTTAAAAATGAAATGGGCTTTAACTCGACAACCATTGATTTCCGACCCCCAGTTAGTATGATGTTTTCTGTTGCAAATTAGATGTAGTTTATTCCTTTAAAAGGATTTGCACTACTTACCAGTCACCCTGTATATACATATAACTTTATAGATAACCAAACCGTAAACAGCTGGTTATATATGGGTTGCGTCATTTTAAAACGGTTAAAATGACGTCATAGCTAACGTTAACCGTTCGATTTTGACCGGTTATTGTTATTGTTATGGTCAAGTAACGACGATTTGACGGCTGGTTACGGGTTGGTTATCGTTATAGTTACATGCTGTCATTTTAAAACGGTTAAAATGACGTCATAACTTTACGCTAACGTTAACCGCTCGATTTTGACCGGTTATTGTTATTGTTATGGTCAAGTAACGACGATTTGACGGCTAGTTACGGGTTAGTTAGCGTTATAGTTACATGACGTCATTTTAACAACGGTTAAAATGACGTCATAACTTAACGCTCGATTTTGACCGGTTAGTGTTATTGTTATGGGCAATTAACGACGATTTGACGGCTGATGGTTACGGGTTGGTTACGTTATAGTTACGTAGTCCAACCCACCCTTAGACCTATTATGGTATTTCAGAAACAAAAACCAACATCTTTTTAGGGTTGCGTAGTTAAACTAAGAACCCTTACAACTTCTGTCTGTCCCTAGGTATGTCACGGCCGTTTTCCTCAAAGACTATTTATTACAGCTATAAAAGTGAAATTACGTAAGGGCTTACCAATTGTGAATAAAAAAAACCGGCCAAGTGCGAGTAATAACCGTACGCATAGGGTTCCATACCATCATAGTGGATGGCGCTAGTACAAAAGGTTCCGTACTATAATACTAGATGGCGCTAGTTTCTTCACGTTTAATAAAACACGTTTTTGTATGGAAATCCCCTTATTTTTCCCTTTTTTAAATTTAGTATTTGATGTTATAGGGGCAACAGAAATACATCATCTGTGAAAATTTCAACTGTCTAGCTATCGCTGTTCACGAAACACAGCCTGGTGACAGACGGACAGACAAACGGACGGATAGCGAGGTCTTAGTAATAGGGTCCCGTTTTTACCCTTTGGGTACGGAACCCTAATAAGGTAATACAAATCTGTGACCCCTAAAAATCAATAGAAGAACATCTGTAAAACAAAATTTAAGGGTACCTACTTGTCACCCCTACAGATTTTTTGGTTCACTTACCCCATCTTATGAGGTATCATTGAATATTTCTTTTAAATTTTTCCGTTAAATGATTCGTTTACTAGATGTAAAGTTTTAAATTGTTGATTTTTGCCACAGTTAGTGGTACATGTCCCCACCCCCCTACCAGGAAACAGCTAAGTTTTATATTGGTGATTTTTGTCAGAATTAGTGGTGTTTTTCTTCATAGTTATTGGTACATGTCCCCTTCCCCCTACCAGCTAAACAGCTAAGTTTTATATTGTTGATTTTTGTCAGAGTTAGTGGTATATGTCCCCACCCCCTACCAGCTAAACAGCTAAGTTTTATATTGGTGATTTTTGTAAGAATTAGTGGTATATGTCCCCACCCCCCTACCAGCTAAACAGCTAAGTTTTATATTGGTGTTTTTTTTAGTGTTATTGGTACATGTCCCCATCCCCCTACCAGCTAAACAGCTAAGTTTTATATTGACGATTTTTGTAAGAATTAGTGGTATATGTCCCCACCCCCCTACCAGCTAAACAGCTAAGTTTTATATTGGTGATTTTTTTTTAGAGTTATTGGTACATGTCCCCATCCCCCTACCAGCTAAACAGCCAAGTTTTATATTGGTGATTTTTGTCATAGTTAGTGGTACATGTCCTCACTGTACCAGGTAAACAGCTAAGTTTTATATCGGTGATTTTTGTCAGAGTTAGTGGTACATGTCCCTACCCCCGTACCAGCTAAACAGTTAAGTTTTATATTGGTGATTTTTATCAGAGTTAGTGGTACATATCCCCACCCCCCACCAGCTAAACAGCTAAGTTTTATATTGGTGATTTTTGTCAGAGTAAGTGGTACATTCCCCACCCCCCTACCAGCTAAACAGCTAAGTTTTATATTGGTGATTTTTGTCAGAGTTAGTGGTACATGTCCCCACCCCTCTACTAGCTAAACAGCTACGTTTTATATTGGTGATTTTTGTCAGATTTAGTGGTACATGTCGCCACCCCTCTACTAGCTAAATAGCTAAGTTTTATATTGGTGATTTTTGTCAGAGTTAGTGGTAAAACAGCTAAGTTTTATATTGGTTATTTTAGTCAGGGTTAGTGGTACATGTCCCCACCCCCGTACCAGCTAAACAGTTAAGTTTTATATTGGTGATTTTTGTCAGAGTTAGTGGTACATTCCCCACCCCCTACCAGCTAAACAGCTAAGTTTTATATTGGTTATTTTAGTCAGGGTTAGTGGTACATGTCCCCAACCCCCTACCAGCCAAACAGCTATTTCAGGAAAAAATAAAAGTATTAGAAATAGTAGGAAACGTATTCAATTTACAAGGAAAATTATCACGGCTAAGTAGGCTTTCTTAGATTAGGAGAAAATAGTCGACCAAATTAAGATGTACAAAAACTGGATTTGTAAAAAGTTTGTAAATTTTCTATGCATAGTTTTCTGTACCAAAAGCAAAAGTAACTTGGTTTTTCAAATATACTGGTGATTTTTTTATTTTAGTATTTTCTTTATTGATAAAAACTACGAAAACATATTTTGCGCGTGATTGAACACGCACTTGGCCGCTTTTACTTGTGTTCATGAGTTAAAATATAACTTTAGTGGCAGTGATAAGCAGCACATAGCTCGTATAACAGATGGTCGTTGGGGTAGTAAAGTTCTCGAGTGGCGACCGCGCACCGAAAGACGTAGCGTAGGCAGGCCTCCCACACGGTGGACCAACGACATAGTGAATGTCGCGGAAAGTCGCTGGGTGCAGGCAGCGCAGGACCGTTCGTCGTGGAAATCCTTGGGGGAAGCCTTTGTCCAGGAGTGGACGTCTTTCGTCTTTTGATATCATGATGATGAGTAAAATTTAAAAAAAAACCACTTAACTAAATCACTCTAAAATTAAGTATAATTTTTCATTTAAATATTCATCATATCACTTCATAGACGTCCCCACTGAGGGGCTGGGGCCTATCTAAATTTGGGCGATCGGGCCTTAGTGGATCACGAGGGCCCAGTGCGGGTTGGTCGACTTCACACACAACCTTCGAGTTTTTTCGCAGGCCTGTGCAGGTTTCCTCACGATGTTTTCCTTCACCGCAAGAGCGTCGGATAAAGGTACATATGAAATCGAAACTCGAAATCATATTGGTATTGCGTGGCAGGATTCGAACCACAATTAAATAGGTCTTTACCTATGAAATTGCCGATTGTATAAAAAAGTTTAAAGATAAGACTACAATTAATATTAAGAACAATAGTTAATGAAACAAGATTTTTTTTCAAAATAGCATTAGACTATTAGAAATTAAATGGTGGTAAACATATGCCTATTGTTTAGATATTTTAAGATCACGGTGGCTTTAACCCCATGAAGTCGGGTTTTTTCACCTGAAAAAATCTGCTTTGATGCAAAAAAATAAAATACACATTTTTAATTTTAAAGCTCTAGAGTTATCGCAGCAGTGTCATATTTGGGAATACCCCGCACAAGATTTAGTAACTTTCAGGAAAATTCAAGCAAATTAACTAGTCTTAAAAATTGGCCCATCTGACCACTAAGAAAACGACTTTGTTCCATTCAATGGTACATAGCTCAGGGGATTGGAACATGAAAGACATGCCACTAGTTACTAATAAAAGACCATAAGTAGTGTCAACGTAAGGTCAATAATAAAAAACAATAACTTTTTTATTTTCAATAAAAATGTGCATGGAAGTTCAAAAACTGAATCTGCAATTTCATAGGTAAAGACCTTGTAGCGTGGTGCGCAGTTATTTAATCTCCTTTCATTCGATCTTTATTCATCCATCTATTTCTTCTTTTCCGCGCCTGCGCTGTCAAACTATCTGACAATTTCCTTAAAAAACAACACTCGATCATCAGCTCTCATCACAATAAATTTAATAAATTCATACTTTAATATTTTCTAAAAGACCCATTACGGGTAAGAATAATTTATGTTTTTATACGTTTGTGATTTATATTTAAAATTTCAGTGTTCT
The DNA here is from genome assembly GCA_947284805.1 of Coleophora flavipennella. Lineage (NCBI taxonomy): Eukaryota > Metazoa > Arthropoda > Insecta > Lepidoptera > Coleophoridae > Coleophora > Coleophora flavipennella. The sequence goes on from OX369256.1 coordinate 4,659,876, forward strand.
AACGTTTTTATAATTTGTATGTTATTTTCAGGTCTTATATCTTATATTATATCATTAAATTATCTGAACACGCACGGCATCATTTATGGAACCCACTCCCTACGCCCTACCTACCTAAATACCTGCCGTGCGACACTGGCGCCTAAACGTGGTAATTTGTAAATAAACCGAACATCTGTAAGTTTTTAAACATTATTAACCTGAAACCACTACATCTCCGCAAGATCTCCGACATCAAGTTTTCATCCTTATACCTACCGACGTGAGCAGTACCATCTCCGAGCCCTACCTTCGTCACCAGTTCAAGCCTACTTCAATTTTATTTCTTCCTTAGTTTAATTCCGTTAATTTTTATTTGATTTTGTAAAACAGAGCATCAATTTCACAAAATCACCACATTCATGTGCATATCATAGTAAGCCATTTCATTATTATCATAGATAATACCACATTATATTTTACATGTACTTTCGGCACAATTATTAGTTTTCATTCCATTTCATAACAAAATATTATTTCTTTTTGTTTACTAACAATATTGCTTGACATAACTTTGAAAACAAACAAATAGGATCAAAAAGATTGGATGATTTCCATAAATTGTCTATACCTACCTCTTTAAGACAAAAAAGATTTTGCTTATAATATTTTACATTTTTATCAATTATTGAAAAATATTTTAACACAGTTTCATAAACATGGATACTAATGAACTGAACAAACCGGAAGTGATTTATGAATTAAGATTGAGAGGACAAAATCCAAACGCCACTCAAACGGCAGAGGAGCTCCGTACTCAATTAAATAACCTTTTAGTCTTACCAGACTGTCCCACACCTACAGATACCAGTCCGAATGACTTCACTACAGATATGACGGACATTACTAAATGTTTGAAAATAATGGAATCTTGCATAAATACTTATCCAATGCGTAAAAACAAGATCCCAGCATACATTTCACATATTCAAAAAAGAATATGCCTGATTGACATAAACCAAGACTTGACAATAGAACAACTATCTACACTAAATTCACTATCCAGTGAATTTACACAACTACAAAACAGATACAGCACACTTATCAACACACCCCAACAATCTGTATATCACTCAACAGAATCTGTAATAAACAGCACACCTCCCATTTCTTACAACAACATACCTCCCCTTCCTTACTTTGATGCTCTAACGCAAAAATTAATTTCTATTGGAGAGCACAAATACACTAGCGACCTCAAACGCTTAAAGTTCAAAGGCGATAGCTGCCCAAGAGATTTTATACAAAGAATAGAAGAGTTTGCTTCTGTTCGTAACATACCAGAGAGCACACTTTTCAAACATATCTTTGACCTTCTTTCAGGAATCGCTCTAGATTGGTTCAGAGCAAAGAAAGAGACCATAACAGATTGGCAAACATTACGAACCTTTTTAATAAAAGATTTTGAAATAAGTAACCATGATTATTTACTTAAAAAACAAATCGATAATCGCAAACAAAACCCTAATGAGAGAGTTGTTATCTATATATCTCACATGGAATCTTTATTTTCTAAATTACACGAAAAGATTTCTGAAAAAGAAAAAATAGAAATAATATTACGAAACATCAGACCAGAATTTAACTTACGCATCTCACAAACCGACCTAATTTCTCTCGATTCATTAATCGAATCATGTAAATTTACGGAAAAACTTTTAAATCTCAATAATCAATCCACCTACTATAACTCGAAGTTTTCTCAACCGTCAACCTCATTCGAACAACCATCTCACACTACTACAACGTACTACAATCAAACTACACCACATATACCCGAATACCCGTTTAATAAAACTATCTATGCAGTAAAAAACCAACCAATACCCCAAAAGTTAACTACCTTCGCCTGCCCAAGATGTAGAACAAATTCACATCTCCTTGCTGTGTGTAAAAATACACAAAAAGTTTGTTATAGATGTGGCTTAAAAGACGTCACATTTCCCCATTGCCCTAACTGTCATAAGTCGAATTCAAAAAACTAATTAAGAAGGAGATTAAACACATTAAATATTCAAATAATTATGATCAAAAAGATTGGAACGATTGGCTTAACTATATAAAACTTTTTTTTAATTCAAATAATGTGAATACTCTCCTTTTTGAAAACAAACAAGAATCAAATCGACCATATTTAAATATTAAAATTAATAATCTTATTTTAAACGGTTTATTAGATAGTGGTAGTTCCATTACCATACTTGGTAAGGACTCACACAAGATTTTACTAAGGTCAGGTCTCTCACTACGGAAGGACCAACGTATCTTAGGTACCGTAGCTAACGGTCAACCAATCAAATCTATCGGAACTATTTTACTTCCGGTAATTTACAATAATAAATTTTCCATAATTACTGCCCACGTAATTCCAGATATTCAAGAATCTTTAATTCTTGGCATTGATTTCTGGAAAGCATTTAACATTGCTCCCAGCGTACTTCGCAACATTAATAATCAATTTAACTCACAAAATGACAACTTTCTAGTTCATTCAACTTCTACTAACCTTCACACTTATGAGAATTTAACTAAAACGCAACAAGAATTATCTAATTTAATAATAGAAAAGTTCAAACAAATTTCTACCGTAATTAAACCTTTAGGAAAAACTCACCTTGCTGAACATCATATCGATACCGGTGACCACCCTCCCATTCGTCAGCGATGCTACCGTTTATCGCCCGAAAAACAAAAAGCACTAAAAACAGAGGTCGATGAAATGCTTAAACTAGATGTAATTGAGCCTTTCGAAAGCCCATGGCTTAGTCCTGTCATTGTAACTCCTAAAAAAGATGGCACATGGCGCTTCTGCGTGGATAGCCGAAAATTAAATAGCATAACTCGTAAAGATGCTTACAAATTACCTTTGATTTCAGATATTTTAGATAATTTAAAAGATTGTAAATATTTATCCTCAATTGACATAGCCAAAGCGTTTTGGGAAATTCCATTAAGAAAAGAAGACCGTCCTAAAACGGCTTTTCATGTTCCTGGACGTGGAATGTATCAATTTAAGGTAATGCCATTCGGTTTAACTAACGCTCCTGCAACTCAGCAAAGATTTTTAGATAATCTTCTATCAGACCTTATGCTGGATAACAATATCTTTTGTTACTTAGATGATATTGTAATAGCTACACCAACATTCGAACAGCACGTCGAATTACTGACGAAATTAATCTCTAAACTTTCTCAGGCTAACATAACTGTTAACTTCCCTAAATGTTCCTTCTTTAGAAATGAACTCAAATATTTAGGTTACATAGTAAACCAAGACGGCTTACATACCGACCCTTCTAAGGTTCAAGCAATTTTGAATATACAAACCCCTAAAACTGTTAAAGATGTTACAAGATTTCTTGGAACTGCCGGTTGGTATAGACGTTTTGTTCCTAATCTTAGTACTTTATCAGCTCCACTCAATAAACTTACATCTACTAAAAAGAAAGCTCCACCTTTTAAATGGTCCGCCGAAGCCGATGAAGCTTTCAAAGCTATTAAACAAGCGTTGGTTAGTACCCCAATACTCGCCTGTCCTGATTTTACCAAACCATTTGCTGTACATTGTGATGCATCAGCCTACGGTATAGGAGCAATGCTTACCCAAGATTTCGATGGTATCGAAAAACCTATAGCTTACATGAGCAAATCCTTAACAAATGCTCAAAAGAACTATTCAATTACTGAACGTGAGTTACTAAGTGTGATTACATCCTTAGAACATTGGCGTTGTTACCTAGACAATGGTAAAAAATTTATAATATACACTGACCACTCTTCTTTACAATGGTTCTTACGTCTCGATAACCCTACAGGTCGACTAGCACGATGGTGCATCCGTCTCTCTATGTTTAATTTTGAAATAAAACATAAACGTGGCTCTGAACATGTGGTACCCGATCAGTTATCTCGTATCGCTCATCTTAATGCTATTAATACAAAATTCGAAAAGTCTAAAGATACTTGGTACAACACTATATTTGACAAGTGTAAAATTAATCCGAGTTCAACTCCAGATTACATTATTAAAAATAATAAATTATTTAAATATGGTCGCACTGTTTCTGAGTTAAATTCTGAATACAATTGGAAACTTGTAATTCCATTAGAATTCAGAGAGTCAATTATCTCAGAAAATCATAGTTCACCCACTGCAGCTCTTTTCGGTATATTCAAAACTTACCATCGTCTAAAACTTAATTATTATTGGCCTGGTATGTACAAAGACGTAGCATTTTTCATCTCTAAATGTGATACTTGTCTAGCCTACAAACATCAAAATCAAAACATCATCGGTTTAATGGGCAAGCCTAAAAATTGCTCACGACCCTTTCAGACAATCGCTATTGATTTAATTGGTCCCTTACCCTTAACTCGTAAATTAAATAGATACATATTAGTCGTTACTTGTTGTTTCTCTAAATATTGCCTTATTTACCCCATTAAGAGAGCAACATCTTCTATCATCAAACATATCCTTGAAAACTTAGTTTTCATGAATTATGGTATACCGGAAACCATAATACTTGACAATGGCCCCCAAATGATAAGTAATGAACTGAAAGACTTATTTAATACATACAAAATACCTCACATTCATTACAACCCACTCTACTGCCCTCAAGTAAACCCTGTCGAACGTTACAACAAAACTATAATTACAGCGATAGCTTCCTTTGTTGACGACGACCACCGTACTTGGGACTTACATTTGAACCATATTCAATTTGCCATTAACTCATCAGTTAACGAAACAACTAAATTTACCCCTTCTTTCCTCGTTTTTGGACGTGAATTAGTTACTTGTGGTTCAATTTATTCAGATAAAGACAGTACTGATGACCTTATTTTTGCTCCTCGCGATATTTACGCTGAAAATTTGGGACATTTAATTCCAGTATTTTCACAAGTACAATCACGACTTTTTAAATCGCACCAAGTTAACGCCAAACTTTACGACAAGCATCGTCAATACATGGAATTTAATATAGATGACATAGTTTGGAAGCGTAATTACCCACTTAGCTCTTCCGACAAACATTTTTCTGCTAAATTAGCCCCTAAATTTATTAAATGCTTAATTACACACAAAATTTCGCCACTGATTTATGATTTGTCAGATTTAAATCATAAACCTTTGGGCCGGTGGCACATAAAAGACCTTAAACCGATCTCTACATAGGGACATACTGAGTAAATACATACTCAAATATTTCAAGCTTTTTACTCACCTCATTAACTTTTTGATTTCATTTCATACGACAATAATTGTCATTTCAGTTTAGTTTTTTTTATGTATTATTTTATCTTACCTTTCAGAGCGGATGATAACTCATTAAATAGGCCAATATCGTAACTTACTAACTTTAACTAAGTCAATTAATTTTAATTGATGACTTAAATTTTCTTCAATTATTGTTCTCTTTCTTAATTTATGACTTTGTCATATATATTAACTATTTAATTACTTAGTTACGTCTGTAAGTCTGAGTGGACGACGTTTATTTTTCTTTTTTTTTGCGTTTCACGCATCGCAATTTCATTGCGCCCTACCTCTTTAAGGTACTTACTTGTAAATAATTATCAACGTGCGGTTTTTAGCAACACGTTAAAGAAGCCTTATGCTATTTTTCAAGTTAGCGGTTGGTGACTAACCCTTTAATTAAGCCTACACTATTCATAAGCCAGTTCCTTGAGAAACGCTTTTTATATATATATAAGCTTTCTCTCTTGTGGTATAGTCATTAATCCAGAAATGGATTATGACTTTGGAAGGTGATGTACGATAGATTTTTAATAGGTAGAATGAATTTTGGAACTGTCTTACTGTATATACTCATCTTAATTTCATTTGCTTACTCCAAATTAACTTTCGCTTCATCCATCTAATTTATTATATCTATTATTTCCTCTTTACTCTACACTTTAACTTAACTTTACTATGTATATTTTTTCATCCCGATCATTTTTTCGTATATATTTTTAGGATAAACAACAAATTATTTCAAAATATTTATTTACACATTTGTACTGAATTATTCTTCATATCATTTAAAATTTTAAGAAAAAAAAGGCTTAGACTTTTTTTTCAACCGGCCCCCCCCCCGGTACTGTAGCGTGGTGCGCAGTTATTTAATCTCCTTTCATTCGATCTTTATTCATCCATCTATTTCTTCTTTTCCGCGCCTGCGCTGTCAAACTATCTGACAATTTCCTTAAAAAACAACACTCGATCATCAGCTCTCATCACAATAAATTTAATAAATTCATACTTTAATATTTTCTAAAAGACCCATTACGGGTAAGAATAATTTATGTTTTTATACGTTTGTGATTTATATTTAAAATTTCAGTGTTCTAACGTTTTTATAATTTGTATGTTATTTTCAGGTCTTATATCTTATATTATATCATTAAATTATCTGAACACGCACGGCATCATTTATGGAACCCACTCCCTACGCCCTACCTACCTAAATACCTGCCGTGCGACAACCTATTATTAACTTATTAATTACTTGACTATCACGATTTTTTTTTTCACTTTTAGGAAAACCAAAATTCAAATGTGGCAAATCAATACCAAAAAATGGGAAACGGGTATCATGATTCATCATCAGAAACAAGTAAATAATCATTTTTACCTGAAGATTAGCGAGGGTCACCATGTATCCAAGAACATTCATTTTGTTTGACTAACACAGTTTTTTTTCCTCTAGATGTTTTCAGTACAGCAGTTCCAAGAAATTTGGAATCTTATACGCCATTTCTCAGTACTTATAATTTGTATTCTATCGCCAGACAGTTTGACTAATTCGCCAGCTAACGTATGAAATGTTTTGTGTAAATGTTAATAAGTTCGGACAATTGGCGGCCATTATAATGTTAATGTCAGCTCACATTGTTAGGTGGTGCGTCGATGCTAAAAACTCGTCCAAAATGAATTGAGATGTTGTACGTTGTCTCGGCATCATGAATTAATTTGAAACACCTATCACGAATTTCATGTAATAATATACTTGTCTTATCCTAACAGCACTTTAACTAATTGATTTGAATTACCTTTCTCTTAATTAAGTGACGTAAGTGTCAGGCTAAAAGACGTTAGTTGTATGTTTGTGCTAAATGTTGTAACTGAATATTATGGCGACGCATTAGAAACTTTGGTAGCAGGGATCTCGATTTTTAAATGTGATAATTTGTGACCTGATTCTTCAATTCAATGACTTCATTTTTTTGGTAGCATAAAACACGATGCGCTATCGTTAAAACAGAAAAAAAGTATATCAAAGAAACCTCTTTTATAACAGAGATTTGCATTCAACAGGCAAAGCAGACCGATTAAGTAACTCTAGATTTTCTTAGTCAGTTAGTCTAAACAAACACTTCAGTATGCCAGTTGAATTTTCAAAAAAATATTTGTAGTTTTTAATTGAAACGAAAAAACATTGAAAAGTAAAACATTTAAACATTTAATTAGTTCCTTTACTCTTTACACGTAAAGAAAAGGACAGAGACAACTGTTCCAATCAATTCCTTGCCTTAATGCATATTCCGTGTAGTGTAGTGATTAGTCCTGGACCACTAACTAACCACTAAGTACACTTACTTGACGATTGAAAAACTTGACTTCGGTCGGTAACAAAAACCTCAATAACTTCCAAAATATTGTAATTAGCTTTATGTAATGAAGACTGTATTATAGACAATTTTATAGTGCTTAAATAAAAGATAAAAATAAGTCATAAAAGTTCAAGATCGTAAAGTTTATTTTGAATAAAAGTAGGGTAAGTAAAAAAGCCGGTAAAGTGCGAGTCAGAACCGCGCACAAAGGGTTCCGTACCATCATACTAGATGGCGCTAGTTTCATCACGTTAAAAAAAACACGTTTTATTGTATGGAGACCTTCACTTTTTCTAATTTTTAGTATTTGTTGTTATAGCAACATATAAATACATCATCTGTAAAAATTTCAACCGTCTAGCTATCACGGTTCATGAAATACAGCCTGGTGACAGACGGACAGACAAACAGACAGACGGACAGCGAAGTCCCGTTAGTATACGGGTTCCTGCGAGAAAATTAGTGAAAGACAATCGACCCCTATCTTTTCATAAGTACCCTATCTTCTAAATTTCTATTTTTTACGAGCATTTATTTAACTTGTATTTTTTTTCACAATTAGTAAACCCTTGACAACATCTCACTTGGTATAAACGAGTATGTTAGTTTTTTTAGGTTATATCTTGTATACGATTTTACAGTGACTTTAATTGGTCCAATTAAGCTAAAATTTGGTGTGAAACCGAATTCCCGTTGACAATAGATCCTTTTGGTATTTTGACATTGATCTTGACGATGAACTTTGGAGGTGGCATCAAGGACGCAGAATCGTCTATTGTTTTCAATAAATTCCTGCTATGCTCGCCTTTTCCTTAATTTGAAAACATTCATTATAATTCGCGACCCAATAATACAGGACCTGTGAATGTACAGCCAGATAACTCGTGTTATTGACTCGGGTATCAATAATGCGCGACCCAATAACTAACGAAATGTACAGCCCGATAACTCGTGTCATGGACTTGAACTGAAACAAAAGCTTGTACCTAATTTAGTTTACAACCGACTTCCAAAAAGGAGGAGGTTCTCAATTCGATTGTATTTTTTTTTATGTTTGATACCTCAGAACTTTTGACTGGGTGAACCGATTTTGATGATTCTTTTTTTATTTGAAAGCTAGTGCTTCCCGTGTGGTGCCATATAAATTTTAATAAAATCGGTGTAGTATCTACTTTAATAGAAAATTAACAAAAAATAATAAAGCAAAATTGTACTAAGTTGTTGCGATGGAAGTCGGTTTTTTAACGTGTTTAGCGTTTTCAATTAATAATCTGTAAATTTATTTGCCATCCTCCTTTACTCCATCTTCTCATTACCCAACAGCCTAGAGTACCAAATCATGACGGGAAAGTTAGAGAGCAAGAGAGCTCGGGGAAGACCGCCTGCCACGTGGTGCACCCAAGTCACCAGCACCACCGCTCTGCAGCTACACGAAGCAGTGCACGCAGCGAGTGGAGAGCAATCTGCGCCCCCTCGATGACATGACGGTCACGATCCCCAACATTGGGGGAACGACTGATTGGATTGGATCATTACCTTATCATTATGGAGAACAAGCATTATGGTACATCTTCTTTCGCTGCCGCCTTACTCCTTAGTTACTTAAAAATAATAGATACATATATATTTGAAATGCATAATAAACATTCAGTCCGCAAAATAACTACTTGAGCGGCAAGATTTCATGATTGAGCGGCAGAAAAACATTTCTATAAGCAGGATCCCAGGGGGATGTGGGAGTATCAGGGCGGGGAAAGCACGCGGGTCCGACTTCGTCGACAACTCAACACTGTAGGAAGAGTGTGGTACGGGGAGTTCTAAATGGAAGCGGGAGCGAGCGAAGCGAGCTCGGATTTGCGGAGCACCCCGACTCGGATCCGTTAGGTTCGGAGACTGTGCGGGGAGGCGAGCTAAGCTCGCCTCCCCGCACAGTCGTAGTGTTAGGTTTAACATGAGAACACAGAAGTAGGAGCCCCAAAGGGGCTCCGTCGACCACTCAACACTGTAGGAAGAGTGTAGTACGGGGATGTTTAAAATAATTACAGCCATCCAGAATGACATAAATTGCTGATTGATTTTGAAATGTTTGCTGACCATGAGTTGCTGACCAATTAGCTATTTCTGCTCACCGATTATATTTTTCTGCTCACAGAAATAACAATATTATTCTAACCATTTAATTGACACCCAAAATAATAATCCTACTAATAATAAATATAAAACCAGAAAACGTAGCGTAGGCAGGCCTCCCACGCGGTGGACCGATGACCTGGTGGAGGTCGCGGGAAGCCGATGGATGCGGGCAGCGCTGGACCGGTCGTCGTGGAAATCCTTGGGGGAGGCCTTTGTCCAGCAGTGGACGATTTGTGGCTGATATGATGAATAATAAATGTGAAAGTTTGCATCTAATATGGATGGATGTTTTGTTACTTTTTCACGAAGAAAGAAAGAAAGAAAGAAATGTTTATTTGCCAGAATACATACATGTGAAGATCTTAATGTTAGAATGGAAAATGTATTCAGCCGTCATAAAGATGGCATGCAAATTTTTACAGGTTAAAATATTATACCTACGCTAATAAAATTATAAAGATAAATTAGTTTTATTATTAAAGTTCATATATTCACTAATACTATAGAAGCAGTGTTGCATTAGCCATTCTGTTAATTTTTTCTTAAGTCTAATTCCTCGTAATTGTTTTATGTCATCTGGAAGCTTATTAAATATTTCAATACACATATTATAAATATTTTGTTTATATATTTTAGTTTTACAGGGAGGTTGCTGTAACCAATGTGTATATTGAGCCCTTGGTACACGAAATCTAACGTCTCTAAGATATTGAAAATACTCTGGGTGAGATTCTGTAAACAGACAAACCTTTCTTATATACATGCACGGCAACGGTAAAATATTTAGTTTTTTAAATAGGGGTTTACAACTCTCCATAAACCACGCATTATTAATAGCACGTACACACTTTTTTTGCAATCTAAATGTTCTATCGACATCTACAGAATTACCCCATAGTAAGAGACCATAATTGAGGACTGACGATACATGGCCATGGTAGGCTGTCAAAGCGGCTTCTATAGAGACTGTTTGCCTTAGTCTTCTTAACGCGAATACAAACCGATTCAGTCTTTTGCAAATTGAGTCAATATGGTCCTTCCAGCTCAAATGATTGTCAACATGTATGCCTAAAAATTTAAGTCCATTAGTTACGTCAATTTTACAATTATTATAATTTATGTCCAGAAAAAGGGGTTTTGTTTGATATGAGTGAAATTGTAATATCTTAGTTTTATTTATATTAATGTTAAGGTTATTGTTGTCCAACCATTTGACAGCGTCTGCCAAAGCTCTAGCCACATCAGATTGATACGTTTCTTTATCTTTGCATTTAATAATTAAAGTTGTATCGTCTGCGAAAAGTATACATTTTTGAGACATTGCTTTTGGGAGGTCGTTAATGTATAAAAGAAACAGTAAGGGCCCTAGATTACTACCTTGCGGAATTCCCGAATTATTTATACGAAAGTTAGATGTGTACTTTTGCTTTGTCAAAATCCCACTTATTTTAGTTACTTTAGAAATTTCTGTACATTGTCTTCTATTTGACAAATAACTTTTAAACCAGTCGTAACATCTGCCTCTTATACCATAGGACTCTAGCTTAGAAAGTAGCTGGTCATGTTGAACAAAGTCGAATGCTTTGCTCATATCAAGGAACATTGCCATTATTGGGATCTTAGCATTTAAAGATTCAGAAATTAATTTAATCAGATTAAAACAAGCTAATTCTGTCGAAGAGCCCTTTCGGAAACCGTACTGGTCAGAATTCAATACATTGTGCTTGCTTAAAAAAGCATCCAACCGGAAATACATGGCTTTCTCTATTATCTTTGAAATAATAGGAACAATGGTTATTGGCCTGTAATTATTTGGACTAGACCTATCGCCATTCTTGAAAAGGGGCTTTATAACAGATATTTTCAGTTGTTCGGGAAAAAATCCCTGACTAAATGATAAATTTATTATATGAGTAAGTGGATGACATATGAAGGCAGCGCTTGATTTGAGGATACTTGTTGATATTTCATCGTAACCACTCGTCTTGGTGTTGTTCATGGACATAATTAATTTTAATGTTTCTTTTTCGTCAATAGGTCGTAGAAAAATAGTGGAAGGGTTATTACTTATCAAATTGTCACAAGTAGGATTCGAATTTTGTTTATTAGTCAAATTTATAAAATAATCATTGAGAATATTACAAATGTCCTGAGGGTTAGTATATGTCATGTTATTGTATTGCATAGAATTAATGTCAGTGTTATTTATATTCCTATTTACAGTTGAAGTAATTACATCCCAAGTAGCTTTACATTTGTTCTTGTTTGATTTAATGTATTTGTTATTAAATATTTTTTGCGATTTTTGAATACATTTTTTAAGAATGTCACTGTAACGTTTGAATTTATTTTTATGTATGTCTTTATTGGCTCCAACGGATCTGTAAGTCATATACAATTTGCGTTTTACTAGGCAAGATTTTTTTATTCCAGTTGATAACCATTTAATATTCTTTCTGCGATTGTTAATTTTTATTTTTATTACTGGAAAGCATAGGTTATAGAAAAGACAGACGAGATCATGAAAATTAACAAATGCTTCTGATAGGTTATCACTGTTCAGTACCTCGCAAAATGACATAGCTTTCATACATTCTTTAAATTTACGAATATTATCACCACTGTAGTCCCGTCGGCTTTCAAACCAAGTTGTAAATGCCTTGTGTTTATTGATATTCAAACTTAAAGTCTGAGCAGTTTCATGATCGGACAGACCCAAGTAGTGAATCTCTGATTCTGCCTGTTTTATATTGCTGGCAATTTGATCGATACATGCTTTTCGCCTAGTAGCTGATCTTATATGAGTCCTAAAATTATAGTGTTCAAGGGTGCTAGTAAGATCTTTAGAGAAGTTGTTGTTTTTTAAAAGATCAATATTCCAATCTCCACAAACGACAATTTTCTTCTTTTTATATTTATTTGTTAGGCGATACAACAGTTTATCTAGTTTATTAATAAATATACTAACATGAGATTTAGTTTGCTTTGGTATTCGATATATAGCTACAATAATAAGGTCAACTCCAATAAACTCAACACCACAGCATTCAAAATAATTTTGTGTGGCGATCTCGGACAAAAAGTTCAATGGTTTCACGTCGAACTCTTTCTTTACCAATATCGCTGTGCCACCTCTACTTTTTTCACGGCAATAAGATGAAGCTAACTTAAAGTCATTGAAATTCACATTTTTGTCAGAACCTTTTTTAACGAATGTTTCACTAAAGCAAAGTACATCAATCTCCCTGTTTTCATCATTAAACTCTTTCAACACAATTTCTAGCTGATCTACTTTATTCAATAAACCTCCAGTAAACGCTTCAACAACTGGACGGATCACGATTAATTTATTATATTTTCATCCGTCGTTTTGAAGTGGATGAAAATTACGTTTAAAGATTCCGATATACAGTTACATCGATAGAAAGAGATGAAGCTAATAAGCTCATTTCAAAAAACCTAAAAACTGTTATGTACAATATTTTGTATATTTTTTTTCGTATTCTAAGCAAACCCTTCAGGTTCGCCATCTTTGAGAGTCCGTCAATGATTAAGAATGACGTAATTTAGCTAAACATACATTGTGATCCAAACTAAACGTGTATGCAAAATTTCAGCTTAATTGGAAACCGCAAAAGGGTGAAGTTTAACTTGATTTTTTTTAATGGAAATCTTACATATATGTGAACATTGCAAGTTAAATAAAAGCTTGTAATAATAACGTGTTATAAATGGGCTTTTTAACATACTTTGTAACGACGTCGTACTTTTTAGTTTGTTTTAAATCTGTTTTCACATCATCTTCTTTCAATTTCTTTTTTTAATGTTTTAAAGGTTCCGAAGTCAATAACTAAAGAACCTTTATAGTTTCGCCATGTCTGTCTGTCAGTTCGTCTCTCTGTCCGCCTGTCCGCAGCTTAGCTCAAAGACTTTCAGTACTAGGATGCTGTAATTTGGCATGGGTATACATATTAAACACTCCGACAAAGTGTATAACGCGGCACGCTGTTGTGCGTTCTTTTTTCATATGAACATTCTTCATTCCATCTATTTCTTTTTCACACATGCGCTGTCATCTATCTGACAATATCTTTAAAAAAATAAAAATTCTACTATCCAACAGTTCTAATCTATCATTAAACTTTCATTATAAAATAATTATATCTGCTGCTTTCTTGAGACCCTTTTTCCGGTAAGATATAATTATATTTTTGTGAATTGTGTTTAAAATTTAAGTATCTATTTTGCTATTAAATACCGTGTGTGAGCACGCATCTTTAACCCACGCCCTTATCATACTTACAAACCATACCTACAAGTAGAGCTACAAGTGGTACAGAATCTCTACACATTTTGTGCAATTTGCTGAATATTGATTAAAATAGTACTCCCACACTTGTCTCCACCTTAGATCTCATATATTTTTAAGATAGAGTCTCGAAACTTCGCAATTTTTTTACATTAAAAATTTTTGATTGGTTTACATTATTCAAAATTTTATTCTGACGTTGGATTCTTACCCTTTATAACATCACATACCTTTTTTTATTTTTGCTTGTTATATTTTACTAAGCAAAAGTGCTGGTGGTAAAATCATATTTTTATTTATTTACTTACTTAATTAGACCCTGGCCCAGCCCTCCATCGTTAACATTAAATCGTTCTAGAATCGACGCGGGCAAGGAGGACACGTCAAGGCTGCAAATTAAATTTTCAATTAAGGCGCCTTGGGTCCTAAAAATCCACCTAAACAGGTTTTTAGAATACATTTTTGAACAGTCATCATTACAGCTCATATACGTCCCCACCGAGGGGCTCGAGCCTACCCTGAATCAGGGCGATTAGGCCTTAGTCGACCACGCGGGCCCAGTGCGGGTTGGTTGACTTCACACACAACCTTCGAGTTTCTTCGCAGGCGTGTGCAGGTTTCCTCACGATGTTTTCCTTCACCGTTAAAGCAATCGGTAAGTATGTACGTAAGTTTTTGAAAAAACTCATTGGTACATTGGCCGTCCAGATTTGAACCCGGTACCTCTGGTTAGATGGACCGAGTCGTTACCGGTTGAGCCACCGACGCTTTTGAACAGTAAATTTAAATTATAGGAAAACATACTGGTATTATTGAGAATAGTTACGAGCTCGTAACTATTCTCAATAATACCAGTATGTTTTCCTATAATTTAAATTTACTGTTCAAAAGCGTCGGTGGCTCGACTGGAAACACGATTTAATAAAGTTGGCTCGATAGAATAAATTCGCAAAGTTACCTATTTTCAAGCCATTTTATCGTCTATTTTCGGTTTTATTCTTAAAATAAGTAATTTGATGATTTATTTACTGAAATAAAGTTCATAGGTGACTGAAGGGACAACATCGACTGGATTTTTATTTAACGAAAAACATCGAAAAAGTGCAAAAGTGTGAATATTTTCTTCTCTCTTTACACGTAAAGATAAAGACAAAGACATATTTTTAAGTACCATTGCGCCTTAATAGCTTTTTACAAATGATATAAAAGGATAAGTGGTCGATTCAATATTTTATTAAATTTATTCAAAACCTTTTCGTTACAATTTAAATTTAATTACATATAATTATAACTATCTTTTCTGCCGACAGAATATGAAATGCTTCTAATTGAGCTGGCTAGTGGCTCTTTAAATAAAATATAAGTTTAATTGAATATCAATAGCTGCTAAATAGTGAGCAATGTTACTGATGATCTTTATTGCTATAATGTACTATTCATACAGAATGGGTAAACCTTTTTATCCGACCTTTTTATGTAATAGTTACCTTATGTTTTTCGAAATATAGGTACATGTATGTGTGTGTATGTCTGTTTCTTTGGTTGAGCCTGTAGACTAAACGGCTTGATCGATTCTGTAGTATGAGATGTTCCTGAGTGACATAGAATATAATATGTTATACAGTCGGGTTTTTATTTTTAATTAATTTTTATTTAAATTAAATTAAAACCTTTACCATTTATAAGGGTTTCAATTCAATTAAACTTTTTTAGATCTATTATCAAATAATTTAATTTTTAGGGTTCGGTACCCAAAGGGTAAAAACGGGACCCTATTACTAAGCCTCCGCTGTCCGTCCGTCCGTCTGTCACCAGGCTGTATTTCATGAACCGTGATAGC
This sequence comes from Coleophora flavipennella, assembly GCA_947284805.1. NCBI lineage: Eukaryota > Metazoa > Arthropoda > Insecta > Lepidoptera > Coleophoridae > Coleophora > Coleophora flavipennella. Next base: position 4,675,820 of record OX369256.1, read on the forward strand.
TAGACAGCTGTAATTTTTACAGATAATGTATTTCTGTTGCTGCTATAACAACAAATACTAAAAATTAAAATAAGTGAAAAAATAAGGAGGTCTCAATACAAAAAATGTGTTTTTTAAAACATGAAGAACATAGCACCATTTAGTGTGATGGTATGGAACGCTATGTGTGTGGTTCTGACTCGCACTTGACAAGGTTTTTTATTTAAATGATTAAAAGAAAACACTTTAAGCACTACACACAGTTTTAAAGGGGAAAGGGTAAAAGGGAGGTTGTTATGCTTGTCTGTGGTATTGTATCGCACGAACGGATGCACCGATTTTTTCTTTTTTTTCTTTGAAAGGTGACTTGATCAAAAGTGTTATTAGCTATGATTAAAAAATATCATTCCGCCTTTTTTCTAGTTGATGAAAGGATGTGATTATCCGCAATTGTTATAAGCCCTTGGCATCATCTCACCTGATGGTAAGTAACGATGACGCCTAAGATGGAAGCGGGCTTACCAAGATTCCCCAACGCAATGGAGATCTGGCTATCTTATCTTCAAGCCGGAACACATCAATGATATTAACACTGATGTTTGGCGGCAAGACTTAGATAAGATGGTGGTAGCTAGCCAGGCGGGCTATGAAAATGCCCTATCACCAACCAAACCGAGTCTTACAAAGTTGACCCCACTGGGAATCGAACCCGCAACCTCCTGGTGTTAAGCGAATGGACTAACCAATACGCCACGGAGGCCGTTAAACAACTTCTACAGGTCTGATCGATTCGTAATTTGGTATACTTTTACTTCAATGATATTAAAAAAAAACATTGTAACCTTGACCGAATGCTGGCATACCTGGAATCTGCGGGATACTCAACTCCTCACTAACTTACAACAGAGGTTTTGTGTTAGGGCTTATTTGGGATGGTCCGAATAAATTTCTTTCTCTATCTCTCTCTTATGGTGTGGCACATTAACCATGATATCTAAGGCAAAGTAACTATATTAGGACTAACATACGTATGGACACTCCCCACCGGTCTCTAGATTGCGACCCCACCCCGTTGTCACCCAGATTGATTCCTTTTTTGGATTTGTCATTTCTGGCCCGTTGTATGAAGTGTCTAGGGTGTGTCCAAGAGTTAGACGACGGCTGCATGGTGTTGCACTTAGTATCACCTAATGAATAGATAATACATAGATGGTGGTCAGGATCTGATGAGGAGAAGAAAGGGTAAATTTCAGGGGTATTTTGAATTTTTAAAACAGTGTTATTCATCATCATCATCATTATATCAGCCGCAAGACGTCCACTACAAAGGCCTCCCCCAAGGATTTCCACGACGAACAGATGGCCGTTGGTGCAGTAAAGTTCTCGAGTGGCGACCGCGCACCGGAAGATATGCCTAACGTAGGTAGACCTTCCACACGGTTTACCGACGAACTGGTGAAGATCGCGGAAAGCCGCTGGATGCGGGCAGCGTAGGACCGGTCGTCGTGGAAAATAGAGTTATAATTATGATGTAGTGCGATGTAGTGCGTCTGGGATGTTTGATTTCTAGATAGGTAGATAGCACATTTATTTGTCACTGCAATCACACACATATTATTTATACTGGTACATAATATAAAACAAAACTTAACGAATTAAAAAGAGCAAAGAAATAATACAAAAACATATGTGTGTTGCAGTAGTACAAAAGGGCCGTGACTCAGTGTGTTGATTTGCTCTTGCGAGCTATACTCTGATAATTCTGCCACAGCCCGAGGACTGTGTCGATCACAAGAAAAATAAAAACGAGCAAACTAAACCAAAACTAACGTAATGAAAATACAAATATGTTATTTCGATGTTGTGTCGATCACAAGAGTAATAAAAACGAGCAAACACAACCAAAACTAACGTAATGAAAATACAAATATGTTTAGTGTGCATTTCTGTGTGTGTTCAACGCTGTGTTGCGTAGATCTAAAGCATCATTCCACATAAGAATGATCAAATGTACGAACAGTATAATTATTGCTGTGTTCCGCACCATTTATATAAATCATTTCAACCTGACATTGTGCTGTTAAACTATTATCAACGTATATATATATTAGTACTAATATACAGTATGGACACTCCCTGCCGCTCTCTGGATTGCGAACTCACCCCCTATCGTCACCCATATTGAAAAGGATTGGTTACAGTTTGGTTGTCGAACGTATAGTATTTCGCCGCCATTTTGTTTGTTCCGTCATTCCTTTTTTGAAATGTCATTGTATGAAGTGTCCAGGTTGTGCTATTACCATAATAATTATTTTATTATTTCGACATTAATACTTCTATGGGTAAAACTTTGTGAGTAATATTATGTACTAGTGTGCCTGAAATAAATATTTATTTATTTAATAGCTATATAATCAGGACAAATAACACATGGTGTTCTGAGCACAAACTATAGGATATACAGGTCAGTCACCTTTAAAACAACAAAACTCTTAATAGCTGGCGATACCATTCATGAAATTGAACAACTTTCTTCAATGTACCTGTTATTAACCGCCATGAGGCTAACGATTGAATGTAATGGTAAGTCCATTATGTTCAATCAGGAGGTCGGGGGTTCGATTCCTGGCGGAGACTATCTTTGTATGACTCGGTTTGGTTGGTGGAAGGGCATTTTCTAAGTCCGCCTGGCCAGCTCCCACCATCTTATCTAAGTCCTGCCGCCAAGCATCAATGTTAACAGCATTGATTTGTTCCGGCTTGAAGATAAGAAAGCTAGTTTTCCCATTGCGTTGGGGAATCTTAGTAAGCCTGCTTCCATCTTCAGCATCAGCGTCACTTACCATCAGGTGAGATGATGTCACGGGCTTACCAATTGTGGATAAGAAAAAAACTCAATTCTTAAATGTTTTTCGAGTTCTCCTATTAATGCGTTGTCCCGTTCAAAATGACATTTGAGAAAATTATTGTTTATATAAAAATAAAATTAATTATTAACTAGTATTTTATTATTGTTACAAGTAGGCACCATCGTTATTAACTACAGCATAATTTGCACCTATTTAAGACTTTAAAACACACACAGCACAGTTTAATGTGATTACAGCCCTAGTTCCACAAAAGTGTATTTGCATCAGGTCCTAAAATCCTACTAATATTAAAAACGCGAAAGTTTGGATGTATGGACGTTTGTTACTCTTTCACGCAAAAACTACTTAAAGTATCTGGGAAATTTGGTAGACAGATTAGGAGCTGGATTAACATATAAGCTTCTTTTTTCTACGCTCGCGACAGTCATAGAAACATGTTCACGCGAGCAAAGCCGCTGGCAAAAAATAGTGTATAATAAAGTACCTCGGGAAATCCGTGACTTCAATGACATTAGGAGTTTAAAAACAAGTTACGTGAACTGTTATTATAAAAGTCTTACAATGACATGTATGTATATTTAAATGATGACATATTGTGATATTACATGATTTATATATGTTTGTCATTATACATTAAATTTACATGAGGAAACGCAGTCTAAAGAATAGGTATTTGAATAAAACGATGCCGTCTCCCTCCCCCAAACCTCTCCGCATACAGCAAGAAAGGGAGAACTGCAGCGCAGACCGATAAAAGGCACTAAAATTAACCAAATCAACATTTCGTTGTCCCCTATTTCCTCCTTTAATAATATTATTTTCAAAAAAAACGCTTTACCTAGACCTCTATGTTTTTATTTTATTGTCAATATGCATATTTTTTGGTGGTGTCTGAAAATGATGTTTCGATTGGGCAATTTTATCAGTTTTTGAAGGTTCCTACCGCCTATTACAAATAGAATATCGGAAAAAACAAAACATAGGAGCATGGCCATTGTAGATTTAGGTTTAATGAATAAATTATCATTTTTGCCTTATTTTCATTATCCAGGGTGGAAACAGGGGAAAAAAAACGAGACCTACAGTACTCGCATATGATGTGTAACATGTGACAAAATACTTATGAAATTAATTAATTATCGGGTCGTACATTCACAGGCCGACCCTTCGAATAGTAGTATGTCATCTTTGCCTTTGCCATCACACTAGGCGGAATGGCTATGACAACCTTAGTTTTTGAGAATTAAAAAACGTTCGCATTTCCTGTTACACATTTCCGTCCCATTTCACGAAATCACTACCACAAATTGCAGGAAAGCGAGAGCAAAGATGTTACACATCAAAAATTTGTATGGAAAAAATGGTGCCCGCATTTCCTCTGTACAATATTTGACATCAATAATTTAAAATTAAAAGGTATACCTACATCGTAGTCAGAGATGTTTTGATTTTTTTTTGTGCAGCTTAAATGTATTGTATTGTATGCCTGTTTTAGTAAATTATGTGAAACTCAATGTTGCTATAAGATCCTTGTACCATAATTAACAATAAAAATTCTGATTATGATTCTGATTAGGGCTGCATTGTGTGCTCTGGTATTGTGAAGAGGCACTAGATGACAGAAGCTTTTGCCCTGTAACCACTAAGTGATGAGGCTAGCCAGGTATAGTCTCTATAGACGTCAGAATAAAGTGTCTGTCAGAAAACTCAAGATGATTAGGTGTCACTTTGAATAGGACAACATAATTACTAATTTAACATCCAATCAGCTAAGCCATAATTTTAATATATTAAAAAAAAACAATTATTTGTTTGGTTATTGATTATAGGTTTTTATGGAAAGTTGTTGTGTTCAGTTTTATCAGCTGAAAAGGTTTGCAGAAATTTATTAGTCACCTCGTTTACTTCTCTGCTGGCGTCTGTGTTCCCCGATTCGTCTAGTGGAGGAATCTTCAAGGTGAGAGTGAATGGGCACTATTTGAGCTTGCGTGATTCATTCTCGGCTTCATCGGCACTTACGATCAGGTGAAGTGCAGCCAAACGCACTTAATTTTTTTTATTTAAAAAAAATATTCCTTTACGTACGTACAGTATACGTACAGACAGACATAGAGCAAACAATTATTTCCGTCACACGAATGTTTGCCCAGAGTGGGAATCGAACCCACAATCCTTGGCCTAGCAGGCAAGACCGCTGACACTGTAAATGTTTTGGGAATCGTGCAAACTCTAAAATGTTTCAATCGCATCTTGTATTTGTATCCTATCCTACTAATATTATAAACGCGAAAGTTTGTTTGTAAGAATGTATGGATGTATGTTAAATTCTCTTTCACGCATAAACTATTTAACGGAACTGGCTGAAATTTGGTAGGTAGACAGGTTAGGACCTGGATTAACACATCGGCTACTTTTTCCCACACTTGCGAGCCCCTTGCGGCTCGCGCACTGCGCACCCTCGAAAAGTCATAGAAACGTTGTCCACGCGGCTGAAGCCTGGGGAAACAGCTGGTGGTAGTGTATTCCTGCCTTCATTATCTGTCATTCATGTTTTTAAGTACTGCCATAGATGATAATATTTTCACAAGACTTGCTAAACGTCCTGCTCAATTATTGATTTATTTCGTAAGGAGTTGGCCAGCAGCGGTTTAAAATGGCACCAATTCGGTGGTTCCATAATCACAATTAACAGTAACGTTACACCCAGCCGGGTGTTGGTACTGATATATTGATTAAATTTTCGGATTTTTTGTTCGAAGAAACGATGGTAGACACTATTCTATTGCTTGTGGCAGACTTTTTAAGGCCCCGTAGCGGGTAATGGGACCCTATAACCAAATAATACGATTTTAAAGGGTTGTATCTTTTGAACCGTAATAGGTAGCTGACTGAAATTTTTACAAAATACGTGTTATTTATTATTGGGGATTTTTTACATATCAAAATATTAAAAATAAAAAAATAAAAATCCTCAAAACAAGAAATCTGAATTTTTAAAGGTTTTTATTCATGCTTTATCGTAATAAACGGTATATATAAACGTGAAACTAGATGGAATTATAGTACATTTTAGGGTTCCGTAGTCAATAAGGAACCCTTATAGTTTCACCATGTCTTTCTATCCGTTCGCCTGTTTATCGGCGGCTCAGCGCAGAGACTATGAGTACTAGAAAGCTGTAATTTGGCATGGGTATACAAATATGTAAATTAATAAATCACGGCGATAAAGTGGTATAATAAAATTTTGAAACAAAAAAATTTTAAGTACCTCCCTCATATGTCCCTCTGTGCTGGGATTGGTAAAATGTTCTTAGATTTTTCATAAAAAAAATTCTATTACCAAGTGAAAATATAATTTGTTTTTTAAAATATACATTTATTTTTTGAGAAGACTACGGATCCCTACTTAGCGCGAGTCCGACTCGCACTTGGCAGTTTTTTTTTAATTGCCTGCGCTAAGGAGCCAGAAGGCAAGTTGTGGTAGTACGGAACCCTCAGCGTGTGAGTCCGGCTCGCATTTGACAAATTTATTTTTTGAAAAGACTACGGAAACCTACTTTGCGCGAGTCCGACTTGCACTTGGCCGGTTTTTTTGTAATAAAAACCGTCTAAGTGTAAGTCATACCCCCGCTAAGAAGCCGAAGGCAAGTTGTGGTGGTACGGAGCCCTCACTGTGTGAGTCCGACACGCACTTGACCGTTTTTTATTTTTTTTTATTTTAATAGTTACTTACCACACTGACGGCAAACCAAAGCGTGCAGCAAGACAGTTAACTTTTAAAACTACTGCGGGTTTTCTATAAGCATTCTTCGATTTAGAGATTGGTTTGCAAAATATTAAGCTTTAAAGTGCTTATGCTTAGAACCCTTAACCTAAAACCGTAACTTAAAAATAACAGACAAGATTCTACAATATTCTTAAAACTAGTAAACGTTTCTACGTTTGGCTGTTGAGCAAGCAAGACATTCATATTCATGGTATTTATTCAAAATAGGTGCAAATTACACTCTTTCTGACAGTCATTAAATAATAAAAACATAATTTTATTTGTGAAAAATCAAGAAATTAAGCCGTAGGAGCATTTAATATTTTAAGCGCTCATTTTCACTGCAAATTCTTTCTAGTCGTAGTCGACTTTAGTCGTGTAAGGTAAGTAAAATTTTTCTAGTGTGTACTAAAACTGTTGTTCAAAATGGGCGCATCCTTGTTTTTCAATTTCACATCAATGGATGTATCATTATTATTCACAGCACAGACGCTATTCGTAGTCTCTTATTGTTTTACTCGCGTCGCACGCGCAGCAGCACGGTGAGCGCGCTGTATGACGTCTTCACCAACTACGAAAGAAATAAAAAAGTTATGGCTGTCGTTCACGATCGTGTATGAGTAGATTATGAAAGGTTTCATCTATAAAAATATACTTATACATATTAACTGCATAATCCATGGCCTTGTGAGATAGACGATAGATAAAAGATATGTTTTATTATATCAGCTCATATACGTCCCAACCGAGGGGCTCGAGCCTACCCTGAATTACGCTGATCGGGCCTTAGTTGACCACGCGGGCCCAGTGCGGGTTGGTCGACTTCACACACAACCTTCGATTTTCTTCGCAGGCGTGTGCAGGTTTCCCCACGATGTTTTCCTTCACCGCAAGACTTTCGGATACAAGTACATATGAAATCGAAATTCGAAAACACATTGGTACGAGGCAGGACTAGAACCACGACCTCCCGGATGGAAGGTAGCGGCCCTAACCATTACGCCACCGACGCTCTTAACAATAAACATATAATATCTTCATCTTGCAGTCACTGCGTAGATATCACTGTTCAATACTACCCTCCCTGGATATTTTTGACAAACAGTCTACAAGAAGACCGACAAAACTTCCAGTTAGTATAGTCAGAACTACTTTCGCACAAAAGAGACACGAATACTTAACCCCTAGAATATATAACAGTTTTGACAACTTTAGTGACCTAATACAACTAACTGACTACAAATTCAAAAAAAACATTTTCAGTTGGCTTCAGAAGTTTGACTATCAGTCCACCGAAGATTTTCTTAAATCTATCATCTACTATGGTGTACACACAACTCGCGCGCAGACACGCACACAAACCACCACATACAGAAACACACACATACACACACACACGCACACACACACACACACACACGCACGCACACACACAATCATCACACTTGCTTAAATTATAATAAATAAGGATACTTAGATTTAACATATGTAAATAAGTATAGGTACTTACCTTATTGTAGTTCAATAAAAAGGGAAGGAACTAGTTTCCAAGACACAGTCTAACGACTAGTTTGGAAGTTAGGGCTTAATTAAATGTGTTTATAACTTGTAAGTGCCAAAATAAACATTTTCATTTCATTTCATTTCATTTCAATATGTTACACAGAAACCGGCGCAATAAACAGATATGTTTACTATAAGGACGAAACAAAAGTTATAGGCGTCACACACACACACACACACACACACACACACACACACACACACACACACACCACATTCGCCCGTTAAATTTCAGTATTTGTAAAGCAGCCCAACTTCACAATCAAGTGACACCATACATCTTTGTATCACCAACCATAAACTCCAAGAAATAAGAGAAGCATATTTGTTCATGAAACTTACAGTAGCATAAGAACTGAGTGACAAATCGTACAGCCCTCCAGCTGTAAGTACCAGAGGCCTGGAAGCCCGCGCTGCCACAAGCAGTAGGCGTTTGCGCACGCCTGGGACGACCAACAGCCCGCGCTCCCATCCTGACACGTAGACTGCCTCGCGGATTTGCTCGCTCTGCACATGAAAACATAATTATGCTCATGAGGAAAATGAATAGGTATCTAATAAGCTGTACTTCTACACGTAGGACATACCTCTGCGCAGGAGCATCTACTTTAAAAAAAATGGGTAGAGATTTTAGGGTTTTCCTAGACATACGCACCACATATGAAGACAACATTACAAAAAACTTCACCATTATTATTTTTAAATCCTACTAATCCTTACTATATAATATAATAATAATATATATAAATGTGAAAATGTGTTCGTTTTTTTGTTACCTTTTCACGCTTCAATGCCTTGACCAATCTTAATGAAATTTGGCATGCAGGTAGCCTGTGTCACGAAGAAGGACATAGGCTACTTTTTATCCCGTGAAAATAGCATAAACCCATGCAGTTCCTAAGGGAACTGAAAATATACTCTTTTTTGGTTTATTTCTTTAACACCGCAACGAAACAATGGATTGTGTGATTTTTTGCACAGATATGGTTGAGGGGGTAGGAAACGACATGATTTACTAATAAGCATAATAGCTTCCGAGGGATCTGGAGAAAATTCATGTCCACGTGCGCCCGCTCAGACAGTCATAAAAACGATTTCCAGTAGGGCGAAGCCGCGGGCAAAAGCTAGTATTAAATAAATGAAAGTTTGTATGTATGGATGTTTGTTACTCTTTCACGCTTAAACCACTGGACGGATCGGGATGAAACTTGGCACACATATATAGTTTGTTTAGGACCTGGAATAGGACATAGGCTACTTTTTACCCCGGGAAAACGTCTTATTCCCACGGGAAAATCGAAAACAACGCGGGCGTAGCCGCGGGCGGACGGCTAGTAGATAACAAACCTTTTACATTAGATAAGCGGTTTTATTATATACTAGCTGTTATCCGTGGCTGTGCCCCCGTTGCGCGGTGCGCGAGCCGCACGAAAATTAATAAAAAATCAAATAATCTATATCTAAAAAACAAATTCGTAAACTAAAAACTTAAGAACGGCTAAAATTATGAACATCGGTCCAGCCGGTCTTGAGTAATAAATGGTGTTACTAACCCCACTTAGTTTTATATGTCTAGATTAATCTTACATTTGAATATAATATATACCCCTGGGACCTGGGGCCACAAACACTCTTGGCCTTGAGCTAAAGCAAAAATTTCCGAACTAAAACTTAAAAAAACCCATGGCAAAAACCTCTATAGAGTAAAAAATAATATGTGTTTACGTTGTGAAATAAATAGTAATTAGTTGTAGTAAAGTAATAATGTAAAATTGTAGTAAAATAAAGCAGTTGTAAGTATTCTCTTTTTGTTAAGTATTTTGCCGCGCGGTACCCCTGCGCGGCGACTCATAGCCAATACATATTATTTTTTGATGTGTAACATCTTTGCTCTCGCTTTCCTGCAATTTGTGGGAGTGATTTCGTGAAATGGGACGGAAATGTGTCCCATGTGTAACAGGAAGTCGCGTTTTTTCAGGCTTTAAAAGCGCGGAAAAGGCAAAGGTATCTATGACCATACAGCCTAGTCTGCCGTATCTTTGCCGTCCTTTTTTCAGGCTTTAAAAGCGCGGAAAAGGCAAAGGTATCTACGACCATACAGCCTAGTCTGCCGTATCTTTGCCGTCCTTTTATAAAGTATTTTGTCACCATGTTACACATCATAAGCGAGTACTGTAGGTCTCGCTCGAATTTTTTTACTTTTAAGAGGAACTTGTCAGGGTTTTTTTTAAATCTATAAATTATGTTCTATTTTATGCTTTTTGAACTTTTCAGACTAGTAGACACGCTACAATCGAAACTCTGTCCCCACATTCACACGAATACTTTCCAGGACGAAAAACGAAATTGCGGCACTAAATCTTGCCTATTTTGAGTAGATCAGACCTGTGGAATTTGCTTACTTCCCTTGTTTGAAGCTGGAATTAAATGTATGTCATTTAGGTAAACCACAAATCAGTTAGACCTGTGGACGTTTCTAAGACCCCTAATTGAGCTATAGAACGAGTTGAGTATATTTACTATTTTTATCCCTGTCTTTACCTCTGCTGTAAGTTGTTGAGAAGTCGGGTATCCTACAGATCATCAGGTCAGGTTGCCATGTTATATCTAACACCTATTCATTGAGACTATTCCAATGAATACGATACCTCTATTATAAGTTGATGAGAAGTTCGGTATTCTGCAGATTTTAGAAGATGCTGCAGCATCAGGTTAAGGTAACCATGTTCTATTTAACAACATTTCATTGAAATTATCCAAATGAGCCCAAACACGATAGGTACCTTTGCTGTAAGTTGGTGAGGAGTTGGGTATCCTGCAGATTCCAGGAGATGCTACATCATGAAGTTAAGGTTGTCGTATTCTTTCAATGTCATTAAAGTAACAGGACACCTAATTTCAAATCAATTAGACCGGTGGAAGTTGCCCACATCCGTTCATCAGCTAGAAATCGGCTAAACAGATCTTCATAAGTTATAGCTAAGACCCACTTCGATTACGTCAGATTTTAAACAAAAACCGACAGCTTTACAGAACTAAGGACTGTTATCAGTTTAACGAGTGTATCGGTGTGTCTGTCTGCACCATTTTGACTCGGTTTTTGTTTAAAAGCTGACGTGATCGAGATGGTGTTAGTGCTACTAACAACATCTAGCATAATAAATTTTGCTTTTTTTTAAATCCAAAATTGGTAAATGCCAACATCATCTCACCAGATGGTAAGTGACGATACTACGGAGGCAACTAATGAGCAATAAATTTATCTAATTAGCAATAAATTTTACTTGCATTAAATACATTTTGTTGCTTAAATAACAACCGAGCAACAAATTACAATGCTACACGGTGTAAATGCTAGCTTGACAGACGTCAAACAGCATTGACATCGTCTAGCATTGTAATCTGTTGCTCAGAAATTACTCGAGCAACAAAATTCTCATTAGGGCAACTAATTAGCAATAAATTTATCAAATAAATTTTGTTGCTGGAATAACAACCGAGCAACAAATTACAAAGCTAGACTAGGTCAATGCTAGCTTGACAGACGTCAAACAGCATTGACATCGTCTAGCATTGTAATTTGTTGCTCAGAAATTACTCGAGCAACAAAATTCTCATTAGGGCAACTAATTAACAATAAATTTATCAAATAAATTTTGTTGCTGGAATAACAACCGAGCAACAAATTACAAAGCTAGACTAGGTCAATGCTAGCTTGACAGACGTCAAACAGCATTGACATCGTCTAGCATTGTAATTTGTTGCTCAGAAATTACTCGAGCAACAAAATTCTCATTAGGGCAACTAATTAGCAATAAATTTATCAAATAAATTTTGTTGCTGGAATAACAACCGAGCAACAAATTACAAAGCTAGACTAGGTCAATGCTAGCTTGACAGACGTCAAACAGCATTGACATCGTCTAGCATTGTAATTTGTTGCTCAGAAATTACTCGAGCAACAAAATTCTCATTAGGGCAACTAATTAGCAATAAATTTATCAAATAAATTTTGTTGCTGGAATAACAACCGAGCAACAAATTACAAAGCTAGACTAGGTCAATGCTAGCTTGACAGACGTCAAACAGCATTGACATCGTCTAGCATTGTAATTTGTTGCTCAGAAATTACTCGAGCAACAAAATTCTCATTAGAGCAACTAATTATCATCAATAAGAACTAACTTTAGCACTAAAAATAAATTTTGTTGCTTAAATAACAACCGAGAATCAAATTAAAACGCTACATGGCGTCAACGCTAGCTTTACAGAACTCTCCTAATGCGAAACTGTGGGGCGCATTGAACTTTTGCTTAGTTATATTGGGCTAGGGAGTAAAATTTTATTTTCTGTTCAAATTGTTAGTGATGTTAATACTCGTATGTGTATTGGCAAAATTATACATTTATTACTTAAAGTTAGCATAAAATAATGTTACAATAATCAAATCTATCAACAAATATTTATAAGAAATGTCCTTCCTGACCTAAGCGACCCCTTCACACTGGCTGGCGGCATTGCCACGTTGGATAGCCACTGAGAGACGTTGGACCAGGAAAGATCTAGAGCGCGGGTCTCAACCTTAGTAGATTATTCACATTTTGTGAGCAGGTTAGATAAATATGTAGCATGACTGAGATATGATATTTTTCAAATTTTCCAAAATGTGAATTAACGAAGCGTCTCCGTTTTAGCTTGAGAAAAATGTTTTCATATGTCCAGCGGATGTCTGGCGAATGTCCGGCTGTTCTCAACCGACTCTCGTGAAATTTTGTGAGCAAGTTACATAAATATGTAGCATGACTGAGATATGATATTTTGCAAATTTTCCAAAATGTGAATTAACGAAGCGTCTCCGTTTTAGCTTGAGCAAAAATGTTTTCATATGTCTAGCGGATGTCCGGCGAATGTCCGGCTGTTCTCAACCGATTCTCGTGAAATTTTGTGAGCAGGGTAGATAAATATGTAGCATGACTGAGATATGATATTTTGCAAATTTTCCAAAATGTGAATTAATAAAATAACCTCTCCGGGAGTGCCGACCGAAGTGAAAACTTTTTACAGTTTTATAAGTTTTGACCCTCCGAATGTTCCTGGTAAGATGTCGGTGTCGGTTACGGTAACAGTGTCGTGAGTTCAACGGTTTTTTCCCATCTCAAAAAAATTCCCAAAGCACCTAAAAAACTTTTTTACTTCAAAAAATCCATGTAAATTATAGAAAATTTCACAAGAAGCGGTTCAGAAATGCGACCTGTAGAGGAGAACAGCCGGACATCCGGACAGACATAAGAAAACGTTTTTGCCCAAGCTGAAATGGAGATGCTTCTCTCGTGCTTCGCTCGGTCAAGAAAACTGGCCAAGTAATACTCGCATAAGGAATCCGAACTAAATTGAAAAAAAAAAACGAATTTTTCTTTCGCTCGCGTCGATTACTTGTCTTTGAAATAAATAGGTATCATTTTTATCTTATGTGGAGAAATCCTTTTACCGTAACTCCTACTTTCCGAGATGAATCTATCCAGATCTCCGACCATTTTGAGCTCCTTGGCGTAGATTTAACTTCTGGAGATACATTGAATTCAAGGCAAAAATTGCTGCCAAAAAGCTTGATATAAGAACAGCTTTAAATATTATACCAAGCTCAAGTTCGGTCATGTATGGAGTACTGCTCTTACTTGTGGGACGGATCGGCTCGTTATCAGCTAGATGCCTTGGATTCTATCGACCGACGCGCTAGGAGACTCATTGGCGACGAGGAACTTGTATCAAACAGGCTTCAAAGCCTCGAGCATCACCACAAAGTCGCCTGTCTACCGGTGTTCTACAGGATTTATTTCGGAGAGTATGCCCTTGAGCTTCATGACCTCATCCCCTCCCTCTTTCCATTTCTTCATCGGACGACCAGGCGCGGAGGGCAATTCCACCCCTTTGTCGGTAATGTTCCACCTTCACGCACGAATCGTTTTGCTTCTTCGTTCGTCATGCGAACGGTTAAGGAGTGGAATTCCCTGCCGGCGTCTGTATTCCCCGATTCGTTTAATTTAGGAATCTTTTAGACGAGAGTGAATAGGCATTATTTGAGCTTGCGTGTTACATCCTCGGCTGCATCGGCACTTACATCAGGTGAGGTGAAGCCAAATGCATTCAAAGTTTTATTTAAAAAAAAAACGCTAAACACGTTGAAAAACCGACTTCCATTGCAACAACTTAGGTGAGGTGCAGCAGCCAAACGTACTCAAAGTTTTCTTTAAAAAAAACGCTAAACACGTTGAAAAACCGACTTCCATCGCAGCAACTTAGTAAATTTTTGCATTATTATTTTTGATTTTTTGTTAATTTTCTAATAAAGTACTACACCGATTTTAATAAAATTTATATGGGACCACACAGAAAGCACTAGCTTTCAAATAAAAAAAGAATCATAAAAATCGGTTCACCCAGTCAAAAGTTCTGAAGTAACACACATAAAAAAAAAACATACAGTCGAATTGAGAACCTCCTCCTTTTTGGAAGTCACTTGAAAAATGTGTGATAGTACTAAACCCTCGGTGCGTGAGTCAGACTCGCAATTGGCCGTTTTTTTAAAAATATTTTTTGAAATGTGAAAACGACAAAACGTTTTCTGAGCTGCATTCATGGTACGATAAAAATGAGAAGGGTGTGTCCTTTGATCCACAACGTCTAATGAGGCACAAATAAATTGTGGACTATAGTACACAAAAAATTCTTAAAGAAACGTTTTGGGTTTGACACTGAGAAGGGTTGATGTGGTGTTTGATAGTAGCTGATATAATTGGCATAGTTTACTTTTATAGATTTACTTTATAGATAGATTTTATAGATTTTTTTTTATTTTTATTTTTTTAAACCTGCACACGCCTGCGAAGAAATTCGAAGGTTGTGTGTGAAGTCGACCAACCCGCACTGGGCCCGCGTGGTCGACTAAGGCCTAATTGCCCTGATTCAGGGTAGGCTCGAGCCCCTCGGTGGGGACGTATATGAGCTGTAATGATGACTTTTATAGAAGACATGAAAATAAAAAAAACTTAACCACTCTCCGAGAGTGCTGACAGAAGTGAAAACCAACCAACTTAGTCTTGTAAATTGTACAATTTTTTTTTCATTGTTTTATAATTGTATCTTATCGTATCATATAGTATCATATAGTATCGTATCGTAACGCATCGCATAGCCGCGCGTTGCATCGTATTGTATCGTATAGTATCGTAGAGTATCGTATAGTATCGTAACGCATCGCGTCGGATTGCGTCGCGTTGCATCGCGTCGTGTCGCATCGTATCGTATCGTATCAATCGTATATTGTATCGTATCGTAACACATCGCATCGCGTCGCGTCGCTACGTACTGTATCGTATCAATCGTATCGTATCGTTTTATAAAGTTAAGAAAAATTTTAAAAGTTTCAGTATTAACAGATAACAGGTAACGGTAAGGTGTCTCGAGTTCAATGGTTTTTTTCCCATCTCAAATACAGATTTATATTAGTTTTTTTTCATGGTGCCCAACGCGCCTAAAGAAGTTTTCATTTCAAAAAAAACATTTGAAAATATAACGACTGTAAAAAGGAATTCAAAAAAATCACAATTACCTAAATTCATTTCGTAATCGTCAATACAATTTAACACTGAGGTCGTTTTCATAGTAATTAAGCCTATGACTTCATCAGTTTATTAACTTAAAAAAATATAAATAACCAGTGACTGAAAAGTTAATAAGTATTCAAATTTGTTTTTTTTTGTTTTTTTTTATAATTACAATTGGTAAGCCCTTGGCATCATCTCACCTGATAGTAAGTGACGATGATGCCGAAGATGGAAGCGGGCTTACCAAGATTCCCCAATGCAATGGAGAACTGGCTATCTTAGCTTCAAGCCGGAACACATCAATGCTGTTAACATTGATGCTTGGCGGCAAGACTTAGATAAGATGGTGGTAGTTTGGTCTTTTTGCGTTCCTTGCCACCTGATGCCTAGAGCGAACGCTCTTCTCGCTTTATCCCACGGCGGCCAGCGCTGCATGTTTAGTGTTCACCTTTGCTACCTAAGCACAGTATAATCAAAGTATATACAAGGTGTAAAACCACTCCTGGAAACTTAAACTGGGTCTTCCACTCATCATACTGAACGACTTTCTCCAAGGAACTCATACTGAATTTTCGAAAAAAATTATCTACTTTTCATACAAATCAGCTAGCTAGTCAGCCAATTTTGAATGGAAAGTCCAAAAATTGTTTCGAGAATTCAGTATGGGTTTCTTTGGAGAAAGTTGTTCAGTATGATGAGTAGAAAACCCCAGTTAAAGTTTTAAAAAAAAGAGTGGTCTTTTTACACCCTGTATATTAGTACTAACATACAGTATGGACACTCCCTGCCGCTCTCTAGATTCCCACCTCACGCCCTCGTCACCCAGATAGATGCAGATTGGTTACCGTTTAGTTGTCGAACGTATAGGATTTCGCCGCCATTTTGTTTGTTCCGTCATTCGTTTTTTGAAATGTAATTTCTGGCCCGTTGTGTGAAGTGTCCGTCCAGGGTGTGGTATAATAAAGAGTACTAGTGTTCCTATAATAAGAGAAAGACGAATACAAACTAATCTACAGAATCTCATAGAAAAATCTGCATCGTTGTTGACGACCTGGAAAGCTTTATTTCCAACTAGCTGTTTTTCGGGGCTTCACCGGCGTGGACAACGTTTCTATGACTTTTCGAGGGTGCGCAGTGCGAGCGTGGAAAAAAGTAGCCTATGTGTTCATCCAGGTCCTAATCTGTCTTCCTATCAAATTTCAGCCAGATCCGTTCACTTTTGCGTGACATGGTAACAAACATACATTCATACCTACAGTTTTAACAAACTTTCGCGTTTATAATATTGGTAGAATTTCCGCGATACTTATAGAAAGTTGTCACAGCCAAACGAGGCAAGTGTAATCCAGACTTGCGCGCCGAGGGTTGTGTACCACCATACCTCTTTACCACCAAACCTTTGACTGACTCTGTGGCTCAGTGGTTAGTGCCCTTGACTACTGATCCGAGAGTCGTGGGTTCGATCCCCACCCAGGGCAAGCATTTGTGTGATGAGCAGATTTGTTTGCTCTGTGTCCGGGTGTTAAATTATATCTATATTATATGTATGTATTTAAACGTATGTAAGTATGTATATCAGTCTCTGGTAACCCATAACACAGGGAATCCTACTTTGGGGCCAGATGACCATGTGTGATTTGTCCCAGAATATTTATTTATTTATTTATACCTCTCTACACAGTTATAACAACCATACCTATCAATTTTAAACAAAAGATATTAACGCGACTTGGCTGATTTTTATTATTTGTTTTTTTTTCAAGTTTAGTACTATTTACACCAAGTTTTTCGCTTGTTTATTTACCATTTTTACGATAGAGCTAAAACAAAAAAAAGCTTTAAAACTTAAAAAAAAAACATGTTTTTTGTATGTTTATTTTAATTTTATTTTTATTATTTGTTGTTATAGCGGCAATAGAAATACACTGTGAAAATGTCAACTGTCGATCTATATATTATGGTTCATAAAATACAGCCCGGTGATAATCAGATGGTCGATCGGATGGACAGCAGAGGCTTAGTAATAGCACACCCTGGACACTGCATACAATGGTCGTGAAATGACATTTCTAAAAACAAATGACGGAGCAAACAAAATCACGGCATAATCCCATACGTACGAGAACCAAACTATATCTTATCTGTATCAATCTGGGTGACGAGGGGGTGAGGACGTAATCTAGAGATCTGCAGTGTCCATACTGTATATTAGTACTTATAATATGTATACTTAAAGCCATGTCATGTGAAGTAATCAGTTGTGAAACAATTTAAACGATTCTAAGTACTTGTTCAATATAAATGATTAAAGTATTATTTGCTAAAGTACATCATTCACCATCCATAACTATTATTTATGATGCAGTAATTTACCTTATAGCGATAATACAAGTACTTACCTACATAACATTCAAAATAATACCTACCTATAGCAGTTAAGGCGGTAATATTACAGATTTTCGTTATTTTTGACGTCAATTACTCCTAACGATAGAAGTTTTATAAATATATAACCCAAGGTTAAAAAAACTTATTGTTGATGATGTTCCTTAAAGTCAAAAGCTATTCGTATTAGAAACACGATTGAGCAGTTTTGGCTCGATAGAAAAAAAAACCAGAAGATAGGTCTACACCGTTACTTTCAACTTTAATTAAAACTAATATTGTGAAGATTAATTTTAAAAAAAAATATACACCAATATTTGTTATGATAATACAAAGTGAGTAATGTTATTATTTTTTATACTTTCATTGTAGTTTTTGATTGAAACGAAAAACCATTGAAAGAGTGTGGTTATTTTCTTTACTCTTTCCACGTAAATAAAAAGACAGAGACAGCTGTTCTAATCCTACCTCGCCTTGACATCGTTTGTAAACATAATCAACACACTTAAAGTTTCATTCGAGTTTAAGCTACGCCAAAATTAAAACGCAAAAAAGACTTGTTTAAACATAGTTACGTTATCAATGGTTTCCTTCAAGGTAGCTGTTGCTATTGGTTAGTTTTAACTAAAGAGATCTTTGCATCATCTCACCTGTTTTACACTTTTTATCGTCCTTATAAATAATGATACTTCTTTAATAGATAATATCTTTGCAAAACCATAAATGACACGAAGTAAAACCAAGAACCCTAAGAAGCACAATAGCCAGTAAACATCTGTGCTGTGTCTGTGGTCCAGCGTCAAAGCAACTTCTTTCGTTTTGTTAATAAACTCGTTAGCATAGAATATTTGCTCTAAAGGCACGTTGTCCAAAATCAAAAACTTATCCGTATTCATTATTGTGATGTTTGTTAAGTTAAAATTCCGAATAGTCACGGGACGACCTCCTCTTCTGTCTTGTAAATTATGTACTACTTTATTTGCGGATATTATTCTACATCCTCGAGGAATCGTCACCAAGTACGTCCCGCGAATGTGCAACTGATTTTCTCCGTCACAAATAGTCTCTATTTTCGTATAAAAGTTGCTTGAAAAAATATAACGTCCTTCATCTAACTGTTGCCAGATGTCTTTTCTGGATACAAAAGCTGTGTATTTGCAGAAGGAAGGCACGTATAGCAGAGTATGCCGCTTCTCAATTATGTGATGGGCGCAATCGTGGTTGACATCGCTATTCAGCAGTAACGTTTCTTGGCAAAAATAAACTAAACCCAGTCTTTTACATTTGTTATCCATGTATTGGTACAGCTTATCACTGGTTGCCAAGAAAGGCTTAGGGGGAATCAAAATAGTATGTTTGTATGTAGGTATCGGATAGATTTGGTAGTATGAAAACGACTCATTATATAAAATTGGAAAGCTCTTAATGAATACCACCTTATCACCTGTATAATATGATGCGTATTTGATTATATCATTAAAATCTTCGAAATCTATATCATGATTGGTGAATAAATTCTCCGGTTTGTACATATTTGTTAGTGTGTTTAAAATGTGTTGCAGATTTTCACCTGACATTAATTGGTGGCTCACATAGGGCCTTGAATAGAAGAAGACTTCGTTCTCTACTAAATTCAGCAATTCCAATAAAATCTGGCAATTTGCTTTCAGAGCGTTGAAAACGGATTTAATGTTCAAGGAATCATTTGCCTGGATGTTAGTCATCTTAATATTCTTGATTTTGTCTCTTATTTTTTTACCTGTCTTATCCATATTTCGGTTTACTTTTGACATGGTATCATTGTACGTTACCATCATAGGGTTATTCCAAGATGCAGCTTTTTTAAGTTGAGATTGTGGCGAGGAATTTATTTTTAATGTAGAAAATGATTTCATGCATTTGAACACATTTACTACGTCCAAATATCCGGAAATAGCTTTGACAGAGTGACGTTCATCATGTTCATCACTTTCAATCGTACGATACCTCTTGGAAATACTATTATGAATATTGGTCACTTTAAAGATAATAGATTCTAAAGTATTCGCAATGTGTTGATTGTAAATAATATATTGCTGTGTATATTTTGAATATGTTGATGTTATGTGCTTTGTGAAAGTGACAGCTTCATATTTTAAATTTTCAATGATGTCATGGATCTTATCAAATTCGTAGTAATGAAAGAAGACATGTCTATTGCTTTGGATTTTTGCAGTTCCTTTATAAAAAGGCAATATGCCAGGATTGTTATCAAGGGGTGTACAAAAATTGAATTTCGATTTTCCATAACTATGTGTTATCAAAAATGTTTCTAACAAGAGTATGAGCATTATAAGATGTCGCTTCTTTTGCTTCTTAATTTATGAATTTTGACAAAGATCTGTACACAAAACAAAGGCAAAATGCGTGAATTCACACTACTGCTGGTATCTACAACCTACTTTGTTGTGTGTTTATCTTCGTCCCTAAAGCACAACTTAAAAACACTCTTTCTCATTCGTCACAAGCACTGATTAGATATCTTGTTCAAGAAGTTAGGTTTTATTTTAAACATTAAATGAATTTCCTTGAGAAAATAACGAATATGTCGTATCGCCTGTAAAAACAAAATTATAATATTGTAATGTCGATTTTACGACCACTTTTAACATGGATTTATTTATACAGCCCATTATATAGCTGTTTGTAACTGGTAATTATTTTCACAAACCACTAGCATTTTCCAATGGCTCTGTCGCTCAGACATCGAGGGTGCACGGTGGGCGAGAATGTGCGCGTAGAATGTTCACACCTAGTTTCCTTCGTATCATCATCATCATATTAGCCGAAAAACGGCCACTGCTGGACAAAGGCTTCCCCCAAGGATTTCCACGACGACCGGTCTTGCGCTGCCCGCGTAGTTTCCCTCTAACTCAGCTAATTTTAGTAGAAAATAGCTCAAATGAAAGAGCTCCAGCAATTATTCTAAACTGAACCACGTATTTCAATTAAAACCGGAGATATACACAAAACAAAGATATAAAAACATAATTTGAGTAAAACTATACTGTACCTGCCTGAGTGGACCACAGTGTATACCATCGCGGATCTCATGTCGGCAACGCAAAGCGCGGTTCAAGTGGCACGGCATTGGATAAAATATATATAAAGACGCTTTTACACAAAAATAACAAGAGTAAAACTTGGAAAGTAAGGAGATTTATAATGCTTGATAACATTTTTCATTAAAGCAAAAGAAAATCTGTTCGATAGAAAGGCCTAACGGACTCGTATTAAATTGCATAAATTGTTCGCGTTGCGCGAGCCGCGCTCGCGGGGTTTTCTAATGCTTGATGACAAATCGGTGCATCAATACCTTTCATTAAAAGAAACGTACCTGGGCAACCGAGCTTTGCTTATGGCATAGTACTCACAGCCGTTAAAAACATTTAAAAACACGCTACCTATGATACACTATGCGCGGCATATTTCTAGTGCAAAAATCTCGGAAAAAATTATAGATGAGACCTATCTAAATCGATTTTTCGCCCCCAAAAATCCCCGTATACTAATTTTCAAGCAAATCGTTGGAGCCGTTTTCGAGATAACTTAAAAGAATTGCTCGTTTAAAGGTACCTATTACATAGTGCAGCATAATTTAATTAAAATGGGTTAAATAATATAACAATGCAGTATTGCTTTTGCCACATCATACGTAGAATTTTTACTCGCTGCCTAAATATGAATTTCGGAAAAAAAAAATTTGGGGTAATATAGAATACTTTTATGTTATAAGATTAGAAAAAATTGGGTAAAGACGTAAACAAGCGGATGACCGTGGAAATAGACTAAATATAAAAACAACACATTACATAATTTTAAGATACAAAAAAAAGGTTAGGTAACGATCGATCGTCCCCCCAGGTGTAAAAATGATCGAATAAATTCCTAAAAACATAAATGGAGTTAATTTATTAGGTGTCGAAATTACCCCCCAAAGTTGTAGGAAAACTTTGGGTGTACAATACTCTTAATAATTTTAAATTAAACGCAAAATTGTCATAGTAAACGGAAACAGGAGACCACGCAGGCCAGCAGCTGCGCTTGGAGGAAGACAGCAGAACCTTGCCGAGCAGTAGCAGTGCTTGGTCACCAGAGATAACAAAATGGCGCGGCAGGTCGTAATGCTTGATCACCAGTAGTAGTGTTTGGTCACCAGTGACAACCAACTTTAATGGGCCTTAAAATTAGATAGAAACAAAGGTTCCACTTCCCTTTGGGTAAGCAGCAGGCAGTTGCAGAGCGGCGAAACAAACGCCGGTGGTAGACTAGCAGTAATCCAGGGTAATAATGATACGTTCGGGCCGGGTGGAAGACCCTACGAACATAAATAAAAATTTAGTTCGCAACGGCAACAAATAAAAATGGATAGCTGTCTCTAAGCATAAATCACTTACCCCTGTTAAATATAGGAGGTCTTGAAAACACAAAGAAAAATCACAGAACTTTAAAACATTTTTATCGAAACACCTATTTCGACGGTCATCAGTCATCAATTGTTTCACTCTTGTCAAAAGCTCGCAATCATTTTCAAATTCTATTTTCATAGACGAACAAGATCAAAAGAGAATTTAATTATGAAACGCAAGAAAGAAGATCGGCTTGAATCGATACTTTGCGTTTCAATAGCTAGATTAAGCAAATCGTAATCGTATTCACTTTAATATTTTTTTTACTTTCAAGCGACGAAAGAGTGAAGAAGGTATTAAGATGGCAAAAAAATCCAAGTTGAGATTTTGATAGGAATTGATTGTCTTACACTAAAAGAGCCTAAAAACCAAAAAATGAAAAATGTGTGTGTGTGGGTATGTGTGTCTGTGTGTCTGTACGTCCAACCGGTGCTCTAACGTTTTTAATGAAACTTTATGAATAATAATTATTATATACTATGTATTTGTAAATTTTTCATCAAGTCTGATATACCTTGCTACCAATGAATTCTATATTACTGGCTTGCTACTAAGTAAGTGTTAAGTAAATTGTTAATTTGTGTATAACAACAACAGATGGTAAAGGCTTCGCGAGAAAGTAACACAGCGTGGCTGTAAAATTTATTTAATAAACAGATTAATGAATAGGCATTGAAAATTTATAGTCTACTCTTTGTATTTGGAATTACTACGGTCCATTAAATATCAGTATTAGTAATCGGTAAATGAACATGAACAAAACAATATTTTTTATCTCCAATAAAGATGACGAATGTTGAATGAATAAAATGTTTGAAATACCTACCTACATATATTAATTATGTAATTCCATAGACATTTTTTCCAGGGGTTTCTAAACTTACTCGGTATCAGGTTTCATACAAACGTCGAACACTGACACCATAAATCGGTCAAATTGGATTTAACCAAGAATGTTAGTCAAATCTACTTTTGACTGGGAGACTAGGATAATAGGTTTATTGAGTTTTATGATGATACCGTCAAAGAGCCTCGCGAAGCAAGTCTACTCCTGACTACTGAGTGGCGCATCTGACAATTAGGAAAGAATAAAATATGTCCAGTTGATCATCTGTCTATCTACTACGGAGGCTATATAAGTCCTGGATATGATTATTTACTATTATCATAATATTGGTACTTAATTTTTATGGTTGTTACAGCGCCATCTAACATGTAATTCCTTTTTTATGTTCGTCTCGTAACGCCTACCCTACTATCGATGTTTAGTTCATTTGTCTTGCACAAAAATATCACAGATGGCGCCTGATTATAGTGTAGTGTAGGGGTAGTGTAATGTAGGGTAGTATAGGGTAGAGTAGGGCAGTGTAGTGTAGTGTAAGGCGGAACGTAGTTCGCCGGGGCAGCTAGTTAGTATATAAAAACACTTTTACTGAGTTGTTTCGTACATTCTCAATCTGCAGTAATCTGCACCTACCGAACAAGATTAAAAACGTATCTGTATTATCAAGACGTGTTTTCTATCTCTTGGTCCCCAATTCTACAATGGTATACATTGAAATATATACTTCTCTCCGCCTAGCTCAACATCAGTTGCTATTTATTTAGCGTTACTCAACCGAACGATTTTAAATCAGGCAAAGCCACTTTTGACTGAGAACGTCGGTCACAACCAATTGTAACTAAGAAAGTTGGTCAAAACCACTTTTGACTACCAAAATCAGTCACAACACAACTGTTTTCGACAGGGTCTTCGGTCAAAACCATTTTTGCCCGATTTTCGTGGTCAAAAGCGGTTTTGACCGGTTTTGAATTTTGACTGTAATTTATACCGGTTCTTGCGCCGAATCTTTGACTTAGACAACTTTCCCCAAGGAACTCAAGCGTTTTCAGACCTGCATTTTGATTTCATCACACCAACGGCAGAATATAAATAGCTCGAACATGTTGTATCCCAAATACAGGAGGGACATCAGGAACTTCGCCACGCCATCCGTCACTGTCTGCAAGAAAAAATAACCTGTGGACACCCTGTGGAGTTTTAAGTACACGTGTATTACATCTCCAAGATAAATGCGGTTCCGATTTTTATTCGTCCAAGGGTTCAGAGAATAACTATGGTATGCTCACAGGAAAATGTTATCTTCTCTCTACACAAAAGGAAACTGTGACTCAATGAACTTAAACCACTGGACGCATCGAGCGGACATTTTACATACAGATAGCAGTTATAACGTAGACATCAGCTAATGAAGGATTTTGAAAAATTCTTACGAAAACGACAAAAAAGTTATCTGCGTGGGCGAAGCTGTGGGCAACAGCTTTACTCGTAAGTATAATTTGCCTGAATATTTAAAAGATGCATTGCTGTGATTTACATTAATTACCCGACTGTGCCAGAAGGAGGGTTATGTTTTCGAGTGTATGTATGTATGTATTTTTTTTTTGGTACGCCCTGCAGCCTAAGCGGCTTGATGGATTTTGGAGTCAAAGATATCGTAATGTCGTCCTCTTAAATTTTGACCGAATCGGATAATTTTTTGATAGGTTGTCAGTGAGAACAAAAGCTAGGATTATACGTTCGTTTCCTGAATTACTGATTTTAAATAAACAAAAAATGGCCGAAACTAGTTTTGTATGAAAACACGTGAACGACAATAAAATTAAACCTATCAACTTTATCGAAAAAACAAAAACGTATAAGCCTAGCTTTTGTTCTGATTGACAACCTATCAAAAATTGGTCCGAATCGGTTAACATTTAAGAGGTGAAAATCGTTAACGCCATTTGTATGAAAAGTCGCAGCTTCACAATTCTCTTATGACATGATTTTTGGTGAGGGTTAACTATATTTTATGGTTTTTACTAGTGAACCTATTCTTTTGCCTAATTACACATCCCTTGTCATTGGATTGTACGTACATTTTTAATAATCTCATTTCTAAAACACTAAAAACTTTTAGATACAAACTTTTGTATGAATAGTTTTTAAGTTCAGTGTGCATAGATTCCAAATTTAAAAAAGCCGGAAGCCGTAAATTTAATTCCTACGATTTGATTGAAAACAATAAACGATCCTGGGGCCTTGATTCCACCTTCATAGTTCATCATGAGATCAACTTCAAAATACCAAAAGAATCTGTGACCTTTTGTACCTAATCTCAGCTCATACAAACCCTTGGAAGTCATTCTAAACTCGATCTTACGATATTCTAACATTGTTAGTTTAAATAAAAGCTTGTTAAAAGCTTACCGCTGTGACCTGATAGCCGGCGAAACAGATCAGCATACTACTGGCAGCCAGTTGACACAGCATTGGGGTACTCAGTACGGTCTTCAGCTTTTGAGTTTGACTGCAACAAAATCAACGATGAAGTATAAATTAACATCATTTTCTTTCTGTTTTGAAACCTACTTCAAAAAAGGAGGAGGTTTCGCAATTCGACCGTATATTTTTTTTATGTGTGTTCGCAGATAACTTCGTCATTTATGAACCGATTTTGATGATTCTTTTTTTGTTGGAAAAGAGATACCCCAAGAGTGGTACCATGATAAGGAAACCAGGATCTGATGATGACATCCCAGAGAATGCGAGGGAAACCTTAGTTTGAAGTCAGTTTTTTTTGTTTAAAATCATATATTAACAGGTGACATAAGGCGAATTGGTTGCCCACTGACTGAAAAAGGCTACTGCCGTCGCCGCCTGTAAACAACTGTTACACACGGGGCACAGTCACCTGCGAGTCTCGCAGATACTTTACTAGGTACGCTTAACTACCCTCTCAAGTCTCTTGTATACTTTACTTGGTACACAACACTACCCTCTCGAGTCTCGTAGACACTTCACTAGGTACACTAAACTACCCTCTCGAGTCTCGTAGATACTTCACTAGGTACACTAAACTACCCTCTCGAGTCTCGTAGATACTTTACTAGGAACGCTAAACTCTATCCTCTCGAGTATCGTATGTACTTTACTAGGTACGCTAAACTATCCTCTCTGATACTTTACTAGGTATGCTAAACTATCCTCTCTGATACTTTACTAGGTATGCTAAACTATCCTCTCGAGTGTCGTAGATACTTTTCTAGGTACGCTATACTACCCTCTCGATCTCGTAGCTACTTTACTAGGTACGCGAAACTACTCTCTCGAGTCTCTTAGATACTTGGTACGCTAAACTACTCTCTCGAGTCTCGTAGATACTTTACTAGGTACGGTAAACTACCCTCTCGAGTCTCGTAGATACTTTATTAGGTACACTAAACTACCCTCTCGAGTCTCTTAGATACTTTACTGGGTACACTAAACTACCCTCTCGAGTCTCGTAGATACTTCACTAGGTACTAGTGTACCTAGTAGTGTAGCTTCGTATACCTATGGAGAAGGTTTTAGTTTGTTTAGGCACTGTATTAAAACTAACTGCGTGAGGAAATTAAATTAAATTAGTAAAGTTAGGTTTAAAGATACTTTATTCTCATTTAAGACATATGCCACTTACATGAGAAAACAAAAACAAGATAAACAAAGCAAATAGGTAAAAAATCGTCGTTCCGTTTTGTTTAGTAACTACCCTCTCGAACTTCGTACATCTTTACTAGGTAAAGTTCAAGTTCGTTCGCTCATTTAACGGCATCTTTGACGGCTTCCGACAAAAAACTGTCAAAGGTGCCACTCGTCGCGCCGGCGCCGGCACGGCGGCAGGAAGATTGAACTCAGAGCGTTCGCCACTCGAGAACTTTACTGGCCCAACGGCCATTTGTTCTACGAGCTATGTGCCCCGGCCACTGCCACTTGAGTTTAGCCATTCTGAGAGCTATGTCGGTTACTTTGATCTCCTCGTTTCTGATTCGATTTGAGCCTTCTTATGAGGCCTATAGTAAGCGACCATGTCTTAGTTCTGTATGTCATCACTGGCAACATACACAAGAAGATAACCACTACCTAAACTGTCCAGGTAGCTACCAAAGTTCTAGGCGCGCTCACATTCCACGGCCTTTGCTGTTGGCGGTTTAATCCAGCTTGAGGGACCAGAGAATCCTGGATATCAGGTGCACAGCATGATGTCTGTCATTATATCAGCTCGTATACGTCCCCGCCGAGCTTACCCTGAATTAGGGCGATTTGACCTTAGTCAACCACGCGAGCCCAGTGCGGGTTGGACGACTTCACACACAACCCTTGAGTTTCTTCGCAGGCGTTTACAGGTTTCCTCACGATGTTTTCCTTCACCGTAAGAGCGTGGTACAAACGTATACATTTTGAATCGAAATTATAAAACATATTGGTACCATCACTCGCCTTGCAGAGCACCAGGGCAAGTGTCTTGGCGGCAAGACCTAGGCAAGTGTTCCCCACGATTAGAAACACGACCTCCCAGACAGAGTAGCGGCCCTAGCTGTTGCGCTACCGACGCTCATTTATCAGCTCATACTAGTCAAATTGGTTGTAGTTCAGTACGACTTGTCTGGTTCGGTCGGTCACTCAGGTTAACTGACCTGCAGCACGGTCATGACCTGGATGCATTTTTCATGAACGTTTCCGTGCTAAGCAAGGCACGTTAAGCCGTTAGTTGAGCCGTGTCGGATGCTTTATAGGCGGCTTAAAAAGCTTCAGACAGTGGAGCTACCTACAACCTTCACCAACCCGGAGTTGGCGCCTGAGTGTGGAGTATGACCTAACATTCCCAAGTTTGGAGAGAGACCAGTGCCTAAGCAGTAAAAGCCTTCTTCAGAAAGCACCAGCTTCGTATACCTATGGAGAAGATTTTGGTTCGTTTAGGCACAGTATTAAAACCTCCCATCTAATACATTAACTAAATTTTATAAAAAAAAGATGCGACTCAAAATGCCTACCCTATAATTAAAAACGCTAAACACGTTAAAAAACCGACTTCCATCGCAACAACTTAGTACATTTTTGCATTATTATTTTTGGTTTTTGTTAATTTTCTTATAAAGTACTACAACGATTTTGATAAAATTTATATTGGACCACACGGGAAGCACTAGCTTTCAAATAAAAAAAAACAAAAATCGGTTAACCCAGTCAAAAGTTATGAGGTAACACACATAAAAAAAAACATACAGACGAATTGAGAACCTCCTCCTTTTTGGAAGTCGCTTGAAAATACATTGATCAACTCAGCCTTATGTCCTTCCTTAACGGCCGGGTTCGCTGTTCGCCTGCCACGTACCAACGTGTTTTAGAATTTCGATTACATATGTACGTTTATCTGACGCTCTTACAGTGAAGGAAAACATCGTAAGGAAACCTTCACACGCCTGTGAAAAAAAAATCGAAGGTTGTGTGTAAAATCGACTAACCCGCACTTGGCCCGCGTGGTTGTGAAGGCCCGATCGCCCTAATTCAGGGTAGGCTCGAGCTCCTCGGTGGGGACGTACGGGATGTTCAATAAATAGTGATAATGCGATACATTCTCCTTTAAAAAAAAGTACTGGCAGGTATAGCCCAGATATTTGATATGATGATAATAAAAAAAGCAATTATTTCTCTTTTATTTTTATTTTTTTAATAGAAGTCATTAATTTTCTAAAAGTAGCAGAAAAAGTGAAGATTTCAATAGGAATCGTGTCCATAATTGTACTGGGCGGACTGTAGAAAAACTCAGGGATCCAGTGAAGTCTTCTTTTATTTTCTATTTTTTCTTCTTATTGGTATAATTTCAACTGAACGACTACCGGTAACAATTTCCCGAGGGCCTTGTCTTAGAGCAATACCACAAAGAAAGCCATAGCATTTTCGACTGGCTTTGCATGTTATTTTCATTTTGAAGTTTACATATATTTGCCCCTATCTCAGAAACTACTTAACCAATTACAATGAATCTTTTACGATTATAAACTTAATGTTATTGTCTTACTTAATAAGTCTTTAGTTACAATGACGAATATGGCATCCTATCCATAAATCTAGGCGGAAACTTAAATTAGTACCTATTTTTGACTAATTTCAATCTTTGACAATTTTTATCATATTAGTTTCTAGCTGCTAGACTAGGAACCCTATCTTAACGGTTAGATCACCTAATGATCTAAATAAATCACACAAAGAAACAAATCATTTAATCGAGAAAACATAGGAAAAACAAAGGAAAACCTAATTTCGATAAAACTATATCTATCTTATTCTGACTTGGTGCTATCTCGTTCTATCGAAAAGAGCTGCCTGTTTTGGCAGCTTATCTAAGTAAAACACAAACAAGTTAATTATTTATTCAAGAAAACTTATAAAAATCAATGAAATTAACTTATTATCTATACAGTTAACCTAAGGGTCGTGATCATTCTCCCGCCGTCGCGCGAGCGATTACTCTTGTATCACGACGATCTTCTTGGTCGGTCTCCGAAGGATGTGCCCGCCGTTGGTGACGACGTCGACGACTCTGGTCTCGCCATCCTTGCCCGGGAACACCTTGCTGATACGTCCTCGCGGCCATGTGTTGCGAGGCAGGTTGGAGTCGCAGATGATAACCAGATCTCCTTCTTTCGGTG
This sequence comes from Coleophora flavipennella, assembly GCA_947284805.1. Classification (NCBI taxonomy): domain Eukaryota; kingdom Metazoa; phylum Arthropoda; class Insecta; order Lepidoptera; family Coleophoridae; genus Coleophora; species Coleophora flavipennella. The sequence goes on from OX369256.1 coordinate 4,705,950, forward strand.
GCACGCCGATCGTTCTGGGCTCCCGCCGGTGCTGGAGCAGAGGGACATACTCGCGCACCCACCGACGCCAGAAGACGTCAGCGAGCATCTGGGCGCGCTTCCATTGCTGCTTCGGCGTGATGTCCCTTTCTTCGTAGCGTGTGAAGGTGGGAAGTCTGCTGTTCGGCCCGATGAGAATGAGGTTGGGCGTGATTCCTTCTGGGTCTTCTGGATCGGAGCCGACGTGTGCCAATGGTCGAGAGTTGACGGTGTTCTCGACTTCTGTCAGTAGAGTCAGTAGCGTCTCGTCGCTCGGATGCTGTTCGTGCAGGGTGACTCGGAGCGCCTCCTTCACTGCTCGTACCATGCGCTCCCATACTCCACCCATGAATGGAGCAGCGGGGGGTATGTAACGCCAGGTGATCTGGTGATTGGCAGCTTCTTCTTGCAGGGCTTCTACAGCTGCCTCGCTGAGTTCTCTTTCGGCAGCCTTGAAGCAGGTGGCGTTGTCGCTCCACAGCTCAGTGGGGCACCCTCGTCGTGCCATGAACCGTCGGAGTGCTGCGATGGCTGAATCCGCGCTCAGTGAGTAGACCACCTCGATGTGAATAGCGCGGCAGGTCATACAGGTGAAGAGCGCTCCATATCGCTTCTCACGATGACGGCCTACGGTGACTTCGATCGGCCCGAAATAGTCCAGCCCTGTGTAGGTGAAGGGTCGCGCATGATGAGCCAAGCGCGCTGCTGGAAGGTTTCCCGTGGCTGGAGATGCTGGTTTCTTCCTCCAGAGCTGACACGAGATGCATTTCTTGATGATCTCCTTGATTGTTGGTCGTATTCTGAGGATCCACATCCGCTGGCGCAGCTCATTGACCACCATTTCCACCCCTCCATGGTGTAGTCTCTCGTGGACATGTTGGATGTAGAGACGGGTGTAAGGGTGTTTCCCGTCCATGAGGGGTGGGTTGGCGGCATCTTCGCCGATCTGATGCGCTGATGTCACTCGCCCCTTTAGTCGCAGTGTTCCCTCTTCGTCGACGAACACACTAAGAGCTGCAAGACGATCGCTTCCATGGGGAGGAGCTCCGCTGAGTACCCTCTTGATTTCGGGCCCGAAGCTTTCCTTCTGCGATTCTTGAATCCAGAGATCTTCTGCTCTTCTGTTGTAGTGTGCTGGAATAATGCGGTAGGGAGTTTTTTCTTCCTTTTTATTGTCTCGTCGACCAGCCTTCTGGATCGTCTTTTTCTTTTGTCGCCAGTCGGGGTCCTTCTCCTGGTTTTTCATTGTCCTCTTCTTTTTTGCTGCAGCGACTGTTGCCTTCTGAGGACGACAGAGGTCGATGAACTGGAGAACTCGTGCAGTGGTTCTGATTAGTCTCAACCACCTCGAGAACCTGGTGATGTCTGGAAGATGACTGTGTTCGTGACGATCTTGAACGACGTGGCATCTCTCTTTTTCTTCTCCGGTTTCGACTTCTCGCGTGCTTTTCTCTTCCTGTGGCCATTCTTCTTCGGAGAGGTACAGGAAATCTGGCCCATTGAACCATCTGTGACAGAAGTCGAAGTTGTGAGGAGTTGCTCTGGTGGCGTCGTCAGCGACGTTCTCACTGGATTGCAGCCATCTCCATTCATTCTTTTTTGTTGTATCTTCGATCTCGGCCAGTCTGTGAGCCACGAAGGTTTTGAAGGTTCTCGGCTCTGCTCTTATCCAGGTTAGCGCGGTCCTTGAATCTGACCAGTAGGTTTTGCTGGTCGCCTCGAAGTCGTGCTCCAACAGGACGGTGCGTGCCAGTCTTGCGCCAAGAAGAGCCGCTTGGAGTTCTAGCCTTGGTATCGATATCGGCTTCAGGGGAGTCACTCGGCTCTTTGCTGCTGCGAGTGCCACGTGCACGCTGCCATCACTTCTTATGGTGCGCCAATACACCGCTGCTGCATACGCTTCTTCGCTGGCGTCCACAAAGGTGTGAAGCTGACGCTGGTGACAGGCAGGTCCGTAGTCGTAGCATCGAGGGATTCTCAGATGCTCCACAGCGCAAAGAGAGGTGATCCAGGCGCTCCATTTCGGCTGCAGTTCTTCTGGAAGGTCTTCATCCCAGTCTGTCTGGTATCGCCATGTGTCTTGTAGGATGCGTTTCGCAGGTGTTGTGACGGGCGAAATCAATCCTAGTGGGTCGAAGAGCGACATGACCACACTTAGGGCTTCTCGTTTCGTCGGTGGCCTCAGGTCTTCTAACAATTCTGTTGGAGTCTTCCGCTTGTTCACGTGGAATGCAAAACAGTCTTCTTTGACGATCCATTGGAGGCCCAGCGCTTTCTCAATTTCGCTCGCTCCAATGTTGACTGCAGTGGCTCCCTGGTTCACTCCGTTGAACTCTTCTATGGCCTGTCTCTCATTGGAGGTCCATCCATTCAATACGAAACCAGCCTTCTTGTGGATGCGGTCAACCTCTTCGGTGATCTTTTGGGCTTCTTCTACTGTGTTGAAGCTCTGGAGATAATCATCCATGTAGTGATTTTTCTTAATCGCAGCTGCCGCTTCTGGGTAGTATGATGCGTAGTCTTCGGCGTTGCGATTCTTGATGTAGAGGGCAGTGCAAGGTGATGATGATGCACCGAAGATGACTGATGTCATTTGGAACTCTTCTGGCGGTCCCTCCCGCCGGTCGCCTCTCCACAGGAATCTCAGTGCGTCCCGATCTTCTTTTTTGATTTTGATCTGCATAAACATTTCTTTTATGTCTGCAGACACGGCGACTGGATACTGGCGGAACTTCATTATGACGCCTGGCAGTGACTGTAGAAGATCTGGACCAGGAAGCAGCAGATCATTTAGGCTGACTCCTTCATACTTCGCCGCTGCATCGTGAACTAATCTCGGCGGCTTGTGTGGTTTGGCAGGATTTACCACCGGGAAATGGGGCAGGTACCAGGTTCGGTCTTCTGCTGGTGATTCTGTTGTTTTCTCTGCGTAACCTGATTTGAAAAGATTGTCCATGCGTTCGACGTACTGGGTCTTCAGTGCTTCGTCTTTGTCCAGCCTCTTCTCTAGACTGATGAGTCTCTTCTCAGCATCCCTGAAGTTGTTAGGGATCTTCACATTATCTTCCTTCCAGAGGAGTCCAGTTTCGTATCTTCCATTGGGAAGTCGACGGCTTTCTTTCTCGAGTATCTTCACGGCTCTTTCCTCGGGATCGTCTTTGGGTTTGCGGGGCTCAATGCACAGGGACTCGAGCTTGAAGAAGTTCTTCATCTGTTCTTCAATTGGATTATCTTTCTTCTCCATGAGATGCCCGCAAAATGACACGACGTTTGTGAGAGATGAAGCGCAGCCGTGAAGCACCCAGCCCAGTTCGGTTAGGGATGCGACTGGCTGACCACGTCGACCGGAACGGACTTCTCTGGTCACGATGAGATTCCAATTGTCTTGACCAATGAGGATCTTTGGTGTAGCTCGTTCATAGATGAGCTCATGCTTGATATCCTTGAGGTGAGTGCAGGTCTCGAGGTCATCTTCGTTAATGCTCTGGGATGTGAAGTTCAATCTCCCGACTGTTCTGACTTGTTCCAGGTTGAACTCCTTCTTCGCATATTTTCCTCCGATCTTCAAGCAGACCACTTTGCTGGCTTCGTGCTTGACTTCAGTGCCAACTTCTTGGATCCACATGGTGTTTTGTGGTCCATCCACTCCAAGCACATCTGCAATTGAAGCGTCGACTATTGTGATGGTGCTGCCTTCGTCAAGTAAAGCGTAGGTTTCGATGCTGGTGTGTGGCCCCTTGAGAATGACTGGGGCTATCTTGAGGTAGGCACGACGACCGACGAGCTCGTCTGTTGATGCAGCAATTTGAATAGTCGAGGCGATGGAGGCTTTCTCTTGTGTTGATGCAGGCATGGCTTCTGGCTTCTTTGTGTGATGGAGTAGACGGTGGTGTCTCATAGGGCAGCCGTCTTGTCCACAAGGTCGAGCCTTGCACGAGATTCTTCTGTGTTTGCTTCTCAGACATCGGTAGCAGATGTGGTTCTTCTTTGCTATGTCCCAACGTATGTCTACGTCAGAACTCTGGAACCTCTGGCATTCTGGTAGCTTGTGATCTTGCTTGCACAGGGGACAATGAGAGTCATCCCGATGACTTGCTTCTGTTGTTGTGTATGTGCGCTCTATCTTCTTCTTGAAGCGCTCTTTGGGACCTTCTGCAATGTTCTCAGGAACTGCGTATGCCCCACATTTATCTGCTTCTTCATCGAGGAAAAGTGAGATCCTCTTCAGTTCTGGGACGCCATCATACTTGAACGCTGCAAAGTCGTACCATTTGTTTCTCATTATCGGAGTGAGCTTCTCTAGTATGGCTCTTGACATTTCTGGACTGTGAAGGTGCTGCGGTTTCTTGAGAGCTTCTATGGTTCCGACGACGTTGGCGATTTTACTGGCGAAAATGCAGAGATCTCTTGGGTTATCTGTTAGCTTCTGAAGTGTCTTCAGCTTCTCTGTTTCTGCCAGGATCAGGGCTTCAGGACGTCCGAATCTTCTCTCAAGAGCTTCTATAATGGTTGCTGGTTCCGGCTGGCTGATAAGGAGGCAGGAAACTGCTTCCAATGCTGGACCCCGCAGGCTTCTTCTTAGTCTCACTATATTCTCTGTCTTCGCGAAGTAGTGTTTTGTTTCGTTGAAGGTAGACTTGAAGGCCAACCACTCGCTGCTGCGTCCTCCGTAGTAGGGCAGGTCGTGAATGTATTTGGGTGGCTCTTTCGGTGTACTCTTCATAGCTTGAGCAAAGGCTGCTGCTAGCGTAGTAGCGTCGACAGTTGGCTGTTCCCGTACAGGCGGTGCGAAATGATGATCTTCCCATTGCTTGTGTATGGCAGCTCGTTGTTGCACAGGCGGGATGACTTGATGGTCTTCCTGTTTCTGATGTGCCTGTGGTCTTGCTGTCTCTTGTCTTCTTTCTTCTAAGAAGGCAGCAGCTGGTGGAGGAGGTACCGTCGCTTGATTGTTATCTTCTCTGTTGAGCCACTCATTGACCCTAACTGCTGTCAGGTCATCTTCAATTTCTTCTTCTGAAGAGCATGATTCATTTTCTGTTCTTAGTCTTCGTAGACGAGCATGTTCTAGTTCTGCTTCTGCTCGTAGCTGCTTTAGTTTCAGTGCAGCAAGTTTCTCTTCTGCCTGGGCCTCTGCTAGCTTCATTCTTCTTTTCTTCGAAGAACATTTCGACGAGATGCTGTTGGGTCTGATTGTTCTTTCCGAAGTAACTCCGGATTTGTTTCCCGTTTCTTCTGTCGTAATGTTTGACGTAGCACCGTCCGTCGTAGGCATGGCATCTGGTGAGGCAGGCGCGGTATTCCACACGATGGGCACGGTAGGCACCGCATTTCTTCCCGTAGATGCGGCTTTTTTCGTAGTACGCGTAGCCGTAGCACCCGTAGCATTCGTAGCACCCGTAGCATTCGTAGCACCCGTAGCATTCGTAGCACCCGTAGCATTCGTAGCACCCGTAGCATTCGTAGCATTCGTAGCACCCGTAGCATTCGTAGCACCCGTAGCATTCGTAGCACCCGTAGCATTCGTAGCACCCGTAGCATTCGTAGCATTCGTAGCACCCGTAGCATTCGTAGCACCCGTAGCATTCGTAGCACCCGTAGCATTCGTAGCACCCGTAGCATTCGTAGCATTCGTAGCACCCGTAGCATTCGTAGCACCCGTAGCATTCGTAGCATTCGTAGCACCCGTAGCATTCGTAGCACCCGTAGCAGGCGCAGTAGGCGTAGTACCCGTAGCAGGCGTAGTACCCGTAGTAGGCGTAGTACCCGTAGCAGGCGTAGTAGTCTGGGCACCCCCAGCAGTCATAGGTGCGGGGGGGGTGCCATCGTCGACCACCTCTCTACTTGCTTCAGGTCCCAGGTCTAGGGGCCCGCTCGGCGGTACCTCCCCGCTGCGGCTGCGAGTGACCACCATGATGCTTTCTCGCTTCTTTTCCTGGTTTCTTCTTTATCCGGCTCTCGAAGGACCAAATTGTACTGGGCGGACTGTAGAAAAACTCAGGGATCCAGTGAAGTCTTCTTTTATTTTCTATTTTTTCTTCTTATTGGTATAATTTCAACTGAACGACTACCGGTAACAATTTCCCGAGGGCCTTGTCTTAGAGCAATACCACAAAGAAAGCCATAGCATTTTCGACTGGCTTTGCATGTTATTTTCATTTTGAAGTTTACATATATTTGCCCCTATCTCAGAAACTACTTAACCAATTACAATGAATCTTTTACGATTATAAACTTAATGTTATTGTCTTACTTAATAAGTCTTTAGTTACAATGACGAATATGGCATCCTATCCATAAATCTAGGCGGAAACTTAAATTAGTACCTATTTTTGACTAATTTCAATCTTTGACAATTTTTATCATATTAGTTTCTAGCTGCTAGACTAGGAACCCTATCTTAACGGTTAGATCACCTAATGATCTAAATAAATCACACAAAGAAACAAATCATTTAATCGAGAAAACATAGGAAAAACAAAGGAAAACCTAATTTCGATAAAACTATATCTATCTTATTCTGACTTGGTGCTATCTCGTTCTATCGAAAAGAGCTGCCTGTTTTGGCAGCTTATCTAAGTAAAACACAAACAAGTTAATTATTTATTCAAGAAAACTTATAAAAATCAATGAAATTAACTTATTATCTATACAGTTAACCTAAGGGTCGTGATCAATAATATTATACACGACCATTTGGATATGAAAAAAGTGTCACCGCGCTAAGTGCCCAGAAACAAACGAGACTGAGAATTTCACAAAGCTGTTTGGATTTGTTGCAACAAGGTCCAGACCGATTTTTGGGCTCGATTCATAACTATTGACGAATAATGGCTCCATCGAAAGCTCATGGAAACGAAAAAACAGTCCATGACTTGAAACAGACCGTCATCTCCAACACCGAAGAAATTTAAGGCGATTCCATCCGCCGGTAAGAATCTGCTCATGGGCTCTCTTTTCTGGGAAAGCCAAGGGGTGGTAATGATCGAATACCTTAATCGTAAAGTTGCGTTAGGCAATACGCAAGACGCACAAGTCTAGAGTTGCGATGGCTGCCATTCAAGAGGCTTCAAGGCTGGCTTAGAATTGATGGAACATCCTCTATATTTACCAGACCATGCTCCCAGTGATTTCCACCTATTTCTGAGGTTAAAGAAACATCTCAGGGGCCAGAAATTTTAAGATTTTGACGCAGTTAGTCGCCGCCTTACACTATTTTACTATGAAGGATCAGGAAGAAGATTTTTTTAGTGAAGGAAGTTTTGGTTTAGAAAAAATATATACAAAATGTATAAACTTGAAAGGTGACTACGTCAAAAATAAAATAACATTTAATAAAATATAATTGGCGTCTTACTAATTATAACTTTTTATTGAATATCCTTAATATGTCCTTCGATATTTGTATAACTTTCAAATGCATGTTCTTACTCGTATTATACTTACCGCAAAATGAACTGGTGTTGTCTCACCAGATTGCGCAGCCGATCAATGTATTTCCTCTGAAACGATTCATTCGCAAACAGCAGCGCGTCCGGGTTGTGGCCTGGGGGCAATACAAATAACTTGAAACGACCATAATAAGTGCATTATCAGCACCGACTAGTTTACGATGTTGTCGATGATTGCTTAATAGGTACATTATATATACAGGTGGAAAAAAGAACCGTGGTGAGAAGACCTTGATTGATAGTAGCAAATTGTATCGCTCAAAAGAATTGTGAACCTACGTCCAAAATTAGCCTTTTCATAACAAACGGCAATAGCGATTTTCACCTTTTTATCGATTAAGAAAAAAAAACAAATCATTAACGATCTTGTTTTTCTAATAGGTTTAAAATATACTTTTTTACATTTTTATTTCTATAAACTCTTTTGTTTTTTTCCTCAAATGTTTTGGTTATTCTTATGTATGAATTACCAGGGATATTAAATAACCTTTCAAATGAGACTATTTTGAGGTCTGTACTGCTGCTAATTCAAGAGAAAACATATCTTTCATGAACAGCTGCAAAAAAATTGAAAATAAAAATGGCTGCCATTTAGAGGGAAAAATGATGTGACCCTCTAATGGGGGCTTTTTCGTCGATAATATGTGGTGTATTGCAAGCGCCTAAAATGTCGGTAACCCTATCCAATAAACACTGTATTTAAAAATATTATTACATAATTCTGAGTTGTTTTTTTTTTAAGTCAATTTTAATATATTTTTTTATATTTTTTAAATTTCGTAATTTGAAGTTTCAAGTAGAGTGTGAAGTTTTAAAATTTGAAATAAAACAAACTAGCCAGGAGAGTTCTCCAAGCCGAAATTTAGTAACGTTACACTTACACGTATTGTTCCATATCTTGAAAACTACTAAACTGATTTTGATAGAACTTGCACTGTTCCCTAATTTGGAGTAAATCTAAGCCAATAAAAAAGATTGCTCACAATTCTATTCATAATTTCGGAGAAACGCGTGGACTAACATACATAGGTACATTTAACTACTTAGTTTACGTATACATATACTTCGATTTTTGTTATATTTGTTAGATGCCCTAATATATTTTAATATGTGAATATTTTGCAGTTCCAGTAATATTACGCATATACATGTCGAATTGATAACCTCCTTTTTATGAAATCGATTAATAAACAAATAATGACCGTAATTAGTTTTGTATGTTAACACTAAACGACAAATTACATTGAAGATAATTTTATTGAAAAAACCAAAATCTATAAACCTAGCTTTTGTTCTGACTAAAAAGCTATTGAAAAAATGGTCAAAATCGGTTAACTTTTATGAGGTGAATATCGCTAACCTCTTTTGTATGAATAGTCGCAAGTTTACAATCCTTTTAAATGAAAGATATATGCAACATATTTTATTATTCAACTAAATTGCATTACATTAACATTCATTTATTTAACACTAGCTGTTTCCTGCGGATTCACTCGTGTGGACAACGTTTCTAAGACTTTCCGAGGGTGCGCAGTGCGCACTGCACTGCAGAGCGGTCTTAATTCAGCCAAATCCGTTCAGTAGTTTGAGCGTGAAAGAGTAACAAACATACATTCTTACAAACTTTCGCGTTTATAATATTAGTAGGATAGGATTTTTGTATTTAGAAAAAATATAGGGCAATCGATGATATTCGTGAAATTTCTTGCCTTCGCCGGGAGTCGAACTGGCAAAATCTAAGATATAATAATATTGAAAATAGGTATTTATTAAACATAATCAAGTTCTTTACAACCATTCATTTTATTAGAAACTCTATCACTCGTTTTCACCTTTTGAAGTAATCTCTCAATTTAATATAATTATATACGAGTTTTTCATTTTAAACTGATAATATGTTTCGCGGGAAGCCGACGGATGTGGGCAGCGCAGGACCGGTCGTTGTGGAAATCCTTGGGGGAGGCCTTTGTCCAGCAGTGGACGAAACAAGATTCAAGGTATTTATTCAAAATAGGTGCAAATTACACTCTTTTTGATAGTCATTAATAATAACATAATTTCATTTTGAAAAACTCATTGGTACATTGGCCGTCCAGATTTGAACCCGGTACCTCTGGTTAGATGAACCGAGTCGTTACCGGTTGAGCCACCGACGCTTCATATCATTACTTACGTACATATCATTACCGATTGCTTTAACGGTGAAGGAAAACATCGTGAGGAAACTTGCACAGGCCTGCGAAGAAACTCGAAGGTCGTGTGTGAAGTCGACCAACCCGCACTGGGCCCGCGTGGTCGACTAAGGCCTAATCGCCCTAATTCAGGCTAGGCTCGAGCCCCTCGGTGGGGACGTATATGAGCTGATATAATAATATAATAATAAAATAATTTCATTTGTGAAAAAGGCTTTAATTTGTGAAATTTTCGGCTGATATGATGATGATGAATATTATGTTTAATTCAAACAAAAAACTCACTGACGAATCCAACGCTGCAATCATTGATAATACTCTCGAAACAGTCTCCCAGTATTTGGAACTGACACAGAAGTTGGATTAAGTAAGTCTGCAACATCAAGTCGTTGACCATCACGAAGTAGGAGGTATAGTTGAAGGCTATAACCACCAGGGAATACGTGAACACATAGCGGAATGGAGTTCGGTAGTCGTATGGAAGGCGGACTGTCACCACCAAATTGTAGTCTAGATCGTCGAGTAGAGGGTAGATGAACCTGAAAGGGGGAAATATAAGGCTGCATTGGTTGTTGATGACTTTGTTTTTTTGGTATATTTCTTTCATCACATCAGCTCATATATACGTCCCCACCGAGGGGCTCGAGCCTACCCTGAATAAGGGCGATCGGGCCTAAGTCAACCACGCGGGTCCAGTGCGGGTTGATCAACTTCACACACAACCTTCGAGTTTCTTTAAAGGCGTGTTCAGGTTTCCTAACGATGTTTTCCTTCACCGTAGGAGCGTCGGATAAACGTACATATGAGATCGTTATTCAAAACACATTGGTACGTGGCAGGTAGCGGCCCCTGCCGTTGCGCCACCGACGCTCTTCCACACACAGATTTCTTTACAGGTTAACTAATGCCTACTTAGCCAAGATCTCCTCACGAGACATAGCACGTGCTAAAACTTTTTCAGGACTTTTATAGTACCAAATTTTGTTACTTGGGTCTACACTAGCGACCTTAGCTTAGATTTTTGAGATTTCGAAAAGATGTGGAATTACGTCCCTTTTGAGGGTCTACCAAAGGAATATACCAAGTGATTCAGATAACACCATTACTTGTTGTCATGTGTCCGTAACTATTTTCTATAAGGAGAGCTAGAAATAATTTTCATTTAGTGTTTTTGTTACCAAGCAGCTAAGGTGCAGGTTCCCAATCCAAGAAGTAAAGTCAAGAATCTGTCATTATTCTTCAACCAGTATGCAACAATATTTGTCCTTCTCGGCGTTGAGACGTCAAAAAACGGTGACTCCATGGAACTGGCTAGTTTCTTGTAGGTTTCCTTGTGTTTTTTCTAAAATTGAAGGTAAAGATTTATATGAACTTCATTAAATATAAGTTTTAAATTAAGGACAACGAGAAATCACTATTTAATACACTGCTAAATAGGTGTGGAAGTGCGCAGGGCATATAGTTTTTAGAACAGATTGCTGTTGGGGCAGTAAAGTTCTTGAGTGGCGACCGCGCAACGTCCGTATGGCTCCCTGCTTAGATTAGGACCATCACATCTCTTCCAATGGGAGTCATAAGAGTTGACTAAGGGCCTCCCGCTCGGTGGACCGATGATCTGGTAAAGGTCGCGGGAAGCCGCTGGATGCGGGCAGCGCAGAACCGGTCGTCGTGGAAATCCTTGGGGGAGGCCTATGTCCAGCAGTGGACGTCCTTCGGCTGATATGATGATGATGAAGGGACTTAAAACCGGTTTCTCGTCCGCAAGTCCGTCATGAACAATGTGGTTTAGATGGTGAGCGTTTCGACAAGGGTAGCATACCTTATACTCAGAATCACCAAACGGTATTCGATTAAGATCATACAGGTATACGCGCTGACCCTGGAACACTCCGACGACGAGGTAGAGACTATGTGTGAGGACATCTCTACAGCCATACATAGCACCGGAACCCATTATATCATTGTTATGGGGGACTTCAACGCGAAAGTGGGCAAAGGAAGCGATGGTGAGCTGAAAGTGGGGCAATTTGGATACGGAGTAAGAAATTCACGTGTTTAGATGCTGGCCGACTTTATAGAGAAGGAGAACCTCTTTATGATGAACTTCTTCTACAATAAGTCCAATAAGCGGAAGTAGACATGGTTGCAGCCCAGTGGCGTAACGAAGAACGAGATTAACTTGATTTTGTCCACAAGGAAGCGAATATTCAATTATGTCTCTGTGATCAATCCAGTCAAAACAGGCAAGTAAGAGGCACATTGAATCTAAAGACCAAGCTAGAAAGATGTCGACTGATGAACCAGTGCCATTCGCATCCAGAAACAGAATTCGAAACCTATCCAGTTGCAGCGAGGGGTGAGATAGGGAGACATTATATCTCCGAAACTATTCACCGCCGCCCTAGAATATGTTTTCAAGCTTCTGGACTGGGGTGGACTCGGCATCAATATCAACGGCGAGTACATTACCCACCTCCGATTCGCTGACGATATCGTGGTCATGGCTAAGACTATAGAAGACCTAAGTACAATGCTCAATGGCCTCAGTAAAGTCTCTCAACATAAGGGTCTTTAAATGAACATGGACAAGATGAAAATAATGTTAAATATCCGTGCCACACCCACGCCTGTAAAGGTTGGACACTCTACACTGGAAGTTGTTGACGAATATGTATACCTGGGACAAACAGTCCAGCTAGGTAGGTCCAACTTCAAGAAGGAGATCCAACGACGAATCCGACTCGGCTGGGCAGCGTTCGGGAAGCTTCGCAATATCTTCACGTCCCAAATACCGCAGTGTCTCAAGACTGAGGTCTTTGACAAATGTGTGTTGCCAGTGATGACTTACGGAACTGAGACATGGTCGCTTACTACGGACCTCATACGAAGGCTTATGGTCACCCAAAGGGCAATGGAACGAGCTAAGCTCGGAATTTTCCTACGCGATCGAATTAGAAATTAGGAGATCCACAGGAGTACCAAAGTAACTGACATAGCTCACAGAATTGCTTAACTGAAGTGGCAGTGGGAAGAGCACATATCTAGTAGAAAAGATGGCCGTTGGGGTAGTAAAGTTCTCGAGTGGTGATCGCGTACCGGAAAACGTAAATTAGGCAGCCCTCCCTCGCGGTGGACCGACTACTTGAAGAAGATCGCGGTAAGCCGCTGGATGCGGGCAGTGCAGGACCGGTCGTCACGGAAACCCTTGGGGGAGGCCTTTGTCCAGCAGTAGACGTTTTTCGGCTGATATGATGACCGCTCACCGGATGACGTAGCGTTGGCAGGCCTCCCACTCGATGGACCGACGACCTGGTGAAGGTCGCTGGAAGCCGCTAAATCCGGGCAGCGAAGGGCCGGTCGTTGTGGAAATCCTTATTTTATAACTTCTAGATTTCGGTACTTAGGTCAGTGCTGAATAGGTTCGGTTAGTTCTTACAAAATGCGTGGATAAATAAATAAGTGATACAGTCACTTACCATGTTTTGGTACCTGTAGATGGCAATAAGATGTATGAGGGTTACGTTCATGTTAGCAATGGCCTCGTCAAGACTCACACTCATAGTGAACAGATACCACAGTTCGAACCCCACGAACAGGACAATGAACAGCTTGACTAAATAGCTGTATATCAAGTAGAAGGGACCTCGATCATGTAGAGAAAACCCTAGTGAACAAAAATGTTACGGGATATCAGTGATCATGCTATGTTTTAGCAAAAAGCAAAATTTTACTGAGCAACGTAATCAGTATTTAGTTACTTTTAATCACCGACAATTATCATTTTAATTTTGACCACCCCCGTGACGTAATGGTTAGTTCATTCGATAGTTCTCCATTGCGTTGGGGAATCTTGGTAAGCTCACTTCCATCTTCGGCATCATCGTCACTTACCATCAGGTAAGATGATGTCAATGGCTTTTCAATTATAAATATCACATCATATTATCATATCAATATTATAAAGGCGAAAGTTTGTGAGTGTGTGAGTGTCTATGTTTGTTACTTCTTCACGCAAAAACTACCGAACGTATCTGGCTGAAATTTGGTAGGTAGATGGACCTGGATTTTTTTTAACATACACACAGGCTACTTGTTTCCACGCTCGCGAGCCGCTTGCGGCTCGCGCACTGCGCGCCCTCGAAAAGTCATAGAAACGTTGTCAACGCTGATGAAACCGCGTGAAACAGCTAGTTATGAATAAAAGAACATCGTCATAATCAAAACACGATCTTTGTTGAACATAAGACTCCACTTAGCACAATTTTTAGTCACGTGCATCCAGGGTCACTAAATCATCAGTCCATCTAGCGGGAAGCCAACCAACACTACGTCTTCGTACCCTTAATCATCAATATATTGCACTAGATTTTGCCCGTGGCTTCGCCCGCGTGGACATAGTTTTTATGACTGTCTTTGAGGGAACTACATCGGGCTATTCTGACTAACAGTTTATGTCACTTACCACCGCTCAAACATTTCTATACAATATAATCACTTCAATCAGTTCATTGCTTCGATGCGGTGCCGACGTGGGCTAACGTGGAAAGGAGTTTTCCCCAGATCTCCCGGGAACTTATGTCAGGATATACTAATAACTAAATTATGTTATTACCTGTGCCAAAAATAACAACAATCAATTGTTCCGTTGCGATGTTAAATTCATTAAGCAAAAAAAGAGGTTTTATTTTTCAGTTTCCTCAGGAACTACATCGGACTATGCTATTATCACGGGATAAAAATGTTATGTTTTAATTTAATTATAAGTTATTTACGATTGATTTACTAGATTTTCTAAAAATACTTGGCTAATTAAGTTTTTAAGATTACACTTGTCCATGTGCCAAAATAATAACATGGCACTTGATTTGACTAACGCAGTACTTTAAGCGGTGGCATCGCCCCACTTTGGCAGGTGGAAGGGAAAACCTATATAATCCCGTTCTCGGTCGGCCTCGGGCATTACGTGCCGATATTTCGAAGAGTAAGTTTAGCTGCGGTCTGAGTTACGTGAAGTGTAAATTTATTTATTAATCGAAGTGATTCTAGTTGATTTAAATATTACGGAAGTGTATTCCTACATTGTATTGGCGAATAAACCCTATGATGAGAAAGCAGATGAATTTCATTATATAAATGTTATGTTTTAATTTAATTATAAGTTATTTACGATTGATTTACTAGATTTTCTAAAAATACTTGGCTAATTAAGTTTTTAAGATTACACTTGTCCATGTGCCAAAATAATAACATGGCACTTGATTTGACTAACGCAGTACTTTAAGCGGTGGCATCGCCCCACTTTGGCAGGTGGAAGGGAAAACCTATATAATCCCGTTCTCGGTCGGCCTCGGGCATTACGTGCCGATATTTCGAAGAGTAAGTTTAGCTGCGGTCTGAGTTACGTGAAGTGTAAATTTATTTATTAATCGAAGTGATTCTAGTTGATTTAAATATTACGGAAGTGTATTCCTACATTGTATTGGCGAATAAACCCTATGATGAGAAAGCAGATGAATTTCATTATATAAATGTTATGTTTTAATTTAATTATAAGTTATTTACGATTGATTTACTAGATTTTCTAAAAATACTTGGCTAATTAAGTTTTTAAGATTACACTTGTCCATGTGCCAAAATAATAACATGGCACTTGATTTGACTAACGCAGTACTTTAAGCGGTGGCATCGCCCCACTTTGGCAGGTGGAAGGGAAAACCTATATAATCCCGTTCTCGGTCGGCCTCGGGCATTACGTGCCGATATTTCGAAGAGTAAGTTTAGCTGCGGTCTGAGTTACGTGAAGTGTAAATTTATTTATTAATCGAAGTGATTCTAGTTGATTTAAATATTACGGAAGTGTATTCCTACATTGTATTGGCGAATAAACCCTATGATGAGAAAGCAGATGAATTTCATTATATAAATGTTATGTTTTAATTTAATTATAAGTTATTTACGATTGATTTACTAGATTTTCTAAAAATACTTGGCTAATTAAGTTTTTAAGATTACACTTGTCCATGTGCCAAAATAATAACATGGCACTTGATTTGACTAACGCAGTACTTTAAGCGGTGGCATCGCCCCACTTTGGCAGGTGGAAGGGAAAACCTATATAATCCCGTTCTCGGTCGGCCTCGGGCATTACGTGCCGATATTTCGAAGAGTAAGTTTAGCTGCGGTCTGAGTTACGTGAAGTGTAAATTTATTTATTAATCGAAGTGATTCTAGTTGATTTAAATATTACGGAAGTGTATTCCTACATTGTATTGGCGAATAAACCCTATGATGAGAAAGCAGATGAATTTCATTATAAAAAGTACCCTACATCCTTTCCAGTGACACGGGCTACCTGAATGCCAAATTTCATCAGGATTGGTCAAGGTGGTGAAGCGTGAAAAGGTAACAAACAATCACATTTTCACATTTATAATATATAAGTAAGGATTTATCACTCTGCTTACAATGGTAGGCAAAAGAAAGTATGTACTTACCCACTAAGTACACAACCCTGTACACTGACTCGAAGAACGCCAGCTCATATATCCCGCTTGTTACCTTCAGAGCCTGGGATTCAGTCAGCTTGCGCCATAGGAAACGGTGCAGTTTCATTTTATTCCTTTTGACAATATTATAGGTATTATTCAAGTAAATTTTCCGAAACTTCACTGGATTGTTCTGTTAAATTGCGTAGGTATTATAATGATCTTTATGAGATTCTAAAAAAAAAATATGTTTTAAGTTCATTGTCTGTATTTATTTACCTGACTGTCAAGAAAAGTAATGTTTTTAAAATAATGTTTCGTATTAGAAGTAAGTAAGTACATTGAAATATTAATTACACTCAGGTAAAAGTTTTTGTCTCTTTTATTTCAGTTCATAGGTCATGTATTATCGGGTCGCGAATTATTGGTATCCCATAATGTATGGTTAGGTATTTTTTTTTAATTCAAAATTTGAGTGCGTTTCACTGCAACTCACCTGATAGTAAGTGATGATGCAGGATGGTACACGCAAACTTAAATAATGCCTATTCACTCTTGCCTTGAAGATCTCCAAATTATATGAATCGGAAAACACTGACGCAGGCTAGGAGTTCCACTCTTTCCCTGTACGCATAATAAACGACTATGACACGAGTTATCGGGCTGTTCATTCATAGATCGTGCAACATCGGTTAGCGTAGCGCATTATTGATACCCCATAATGAATGTTTCCAAATTCCAAAAAGGCGATCGTAGTAAGTCTATAGAACATTTTGCAAATCTATAATCTTTAATAAAATAGACGATGCTGGGACCTCGATTTCTCCCCCAAAGTTCATCATCAGATCAACTTCAAAATACCAAAAGAATCTACTATCACCGGGAATATAGTTTAATGACGCAGCTCACTCGAACACCGGAAATTAGGTCATACAATTTTAACCTTTTTAATTTTGAAGCGGACAACTTACATACATTGGGTAAATGAAAGCTCGAAAAAAAAATCTAGCGTAGAATTGTATCATAAAACTTTAACTGTAATATTGTGATGATGAATGATGATACTAAGCTTCACTGCATAATATGAGACTGTATTAATGAACTGAACGAATGACTGTGTAGACAGTTTTATAGTAGTTACAGATAAATACATGTTCAAAGAAAGGTTGATCATAGAGGGGTTGAGCGAAGTCTGTTAACCGATAGTTACATTCACATTATAACTCCATTAGGTAGGTACTGTATTTATAGTAGACGCACAGTATTACAATATAGCGGCTTACAGTAGTGCAACGAATGTACTTACGCAGAGCAACGGAAGGATACTTGCGCAAAGTATACACCCTTATTTTTTATCACCTGAAGCGGAACTTTCAGATGCGATTCAGTGTACGATATACGGTCGATATCGATTAAAAACACATAGGTTTATATTTGTATTTTTTTTTTGTAAGACTGTCTCAAAATTTGCGGATCATACTTTTTCGCATTAACACCAAATAACTAAATTATTATAACTACGCTTTTGCTGTAGAAGTGGCAACAACGTAAATTCAATCAAGCAAAAACAAGCCCTAAATTAATCGCATTATTTTGGGGTTAATTAGGACGATCTTTATTTCGGTTGATTTAACTAGGTAAGGTGAGCATAAAAAAATTCTTACGTACATACTATTTTTTTTTTTTTATTAATTACACCAATTAGTTGTAAGGTACTGAATCACATCTAATAAAAACGGAGGTGATAAAAAATAACGGTGTATATAAGGTCTGACAAAATTAGCTGAAACTATTTTAACTGGCGCTACTACTTATGAAACTGAACAACTTTCCCCATGGAACCCATAGACAAATTTCATAAAAATTTTTGAACTTCTCACTAAGTTGGCTGATCAGCTGATCGAGTTACTACGAGAGAGCCAATTTTTTTTGCAATTTGACTATGGGTTCCATGGGAAAAGTTGTTCAGTTTCATGGGTAGAAGCACCAGTTAAAATAGTGTCAGCTAATTCTGTTACACCTTATATATTAGTATACTAACATACAGTATGGACACTCCCTGCCGCTCTCTAGATTGCGACCTCACCCCCTCGTCGCCCAGATTAATACAGATTGGTTACATTTTGGTTGTTGAACGTATAGTATTTCGCCGCCATTTTGTTTGTTCCGTCATTTTTTATTTGAACTGTCATTTCTGGCCCGTTGTATGAAGTGTCCAGGGTGTGCTTGCGGGGCAGCGGGCGGCGGGGCACAGCCTGGCAAACTCTGCAAGTTTGCCAGGCTGGCTAAAGGCTAGTACTGCTAGTACCTACGCCGTGGTGGCATCGTGCGATATCAAAGGCGTTGCGCTACTCTAAGTCATATCGTAATACTGTGGTAGAGGCTTATACTTGAACAGGACTCTAGTTTGGGGTACGTAGCTGAAAAGCAAGATTTTAAGATTTTAAAAGTTTTATTCAAAATTGTTGCAAACCCTCTTCCTGATGTTCATAAGATAGCGATTACATTGCATGATGTCAGATTGTGAAAAAAATATAAACAATCGTCAGTTAATATTAACAATAAAATCATTAATATAAAACAAATAATGTCATTTGGACATGAAAACGATATGACACGAGAAGTAATAATAAATAATAATATAATAAAAATAGCTTTATTTTCATTCCACAAAATACAAAAATTAACAATTTACAAATTAAAGCGGTACATTGATTGATAAAATAATAATAATATGAAATTGTAATTTAAAAATTGAATTAATAAAAATATTTATGCATGCTTAATTTGTGGACCCCCTTAGGGTAAAAGCCTCCTCCAAAGAATTCCATTTTATTCTGGCGCCGCGCTGGTCATCCAGTCTCTTCCTGCATTTGCCACAATCTCGTCTTGCCAACGAGCGCGCGGGCGACCTCTCTTTCTCAGGCCAAGCGGTCCGTTCCATTTTGTGATGTTGATTGTCCATCGATTGTCACCGTATCTCGCAACATGACCAGCCCACCTCCATTTTAGACTTTGAGAGAAATGTAGAGCATCCTTTACCTTGGTTACTTTCCGAATTTTTGTGTTTCTAACTTTATCCCTCAGTTTTATGTTTAAACAGCTCCTTTCCATTGCCCTCTGAGTGGTCTGTATTTTATGTCTCGCCTTGTGATCATAGATCCACGTTTGACAGCCGTAGGTGAGACAGGGTAGAATTGTAGTGTCTAAAACTATCCTTTTTAATTTAATTGGTAGTTGCGATTTGAGAATCTCCTTTTGTGCCCAGTACTTTTTCCATGTAATAGCTACTCTCCTTTCAATTTCCTCTATATTTCGGTCTTTCCTAAATGAATGACACGAGAAGTAATAATGCATGCAAATTATTGAATTTGTCGTTAATGCCTTTGATAAGAGTAGGCCAGTCCACGAGTATAACGCGAAATAAAACGAGTATCACGGGCCAGATGGGAGCTTCTCCAGCAAACTAAATGATATTTTATTCTCTTTTCGTTTTATTTCTTTAGATTTGTGTGTCACATTGTGGCTTTACTAGCTAGCTCATTAATTTTACTGCTTAGTCAAGTGTGGTCAGGTGTTCTGCCAAAATATGGAGTGGACTTTTCAGTCCAAAATCCTAATGGACTTCCAAACACGAGTCATCATCATCATCATAGCAGCCGAAGGACGTCCACTGCTGTACATAGGCCTCGACCGGTTCTGCACTACCCGCATCCAGCGGCTTCCCGCGACCTTCACCAGATCATCGGTCCACCGAGTGGGAGGCCTGCCTACGCTACGTTTTCCGGTGCGCGGTCGCCACCGGTCCGGTTTCACCCCCCCAATGATCTGCACAACTAAAAACGGCCCCTAGTCCCCGGCGGCCTCGCTATTCCTGGCTCGGCGGGGCATGGGGTGCGAAGAATCCCCGGCAGGGCTACCAAACCTCTGGCGCTGGCAACCTATGAAAACGCCACCATGTCGGTTCGCCTCCAGGATTAAAAACTCGGAACGCGAGTCACTAAAATTTAAATATTCTACTTTTAATAACGCGACCAGTACGCCCAAATGGTAATGACCAATGAAATCATAACAGAACCTACTGTCATCAAAACGTATTAACAAACTAATTTCAGTGCCGTAATGGTTAGTACATGCTCTTCACACCAGGAGGTCGCGAGTTAGATTCCCGGTGGGGTCAACTTTGTAAAACTCGGTTTGGTTGGTGGTAGGGCATTTTCATAGCCCGCCTGGCTAGCTACCACCATCTTATCTAAGTCTTGCCGCCAAACTTCAGTGTTAACAGCATTGATGCGTTCCGGCTTGAAGATAAGATAGATCCCCATTGCGTTGGGTAATCTTGGTAAGCCCTCTTCCATAATCGGTATCATCGTCAGGTGAGATGATGCCAAGGGCTAACCAATTGTAAACAAAAAAAATTAAAAAAATTGTCAATGGATAATTTTAACCCGACTGCATCATAAGGAGGGTTATGTTTTTCGATGTGTTTGTTTGTACATATATTTATTTCTTCGGCACGCTCTGTGTCGTTAGACTCGCCTTGATCTCGTGAGTGAAATAAGATAATTTTTTACCCGACTGGCCTTAAAAGAGGTTATTTGTTTATTTATCACGCTGTGTAGCCTAAACGGCTTGATGGATTTTGGAGTGCAAGGTGTGATTAGATTCGTCTTAATCCCATGAGTGACATAGGGTACTTTTTACCCGACTAGCCAAAAAAGGGGCTTAAGTTTTTTGCAGTCGGGTTTTTAATTATTGAGACTAGTTTTTGCCCGCATACGTTGATATAATTTTATTTGTTTATTTTATTTGTTTATTACAACGTGGATATGTTTTTTATCCGCCTTGTACAGTAAGCATATAAGTATTAACGAAACTGGGGTGTCCCAGAAGTAAAGAGACAAAATAATCTTAAAATTATTTAGTGAAAAATCTTGTGATAGTTGATGGGTTGAACATAAAATAAAACGCAATATTATTGTATTTTTAACATCTATATCAAATTTGCTTCTACGTAGCCGATTTTTCTCAAATTGTTTTCTCAATTTTTTTAATTTCTTTTGTAACTGTGAGTTTTAAAAGTAATAATTATAAGATTGATATTTGCATGCCAAATCTGGTGAAATATGAGAACTTCCTATAATAATATTAACAGCTTTATAACCATGTTTTATGCAAATAAATTTTCATTTCATTTCATATTACCTGCTCTTCTTATAACTACTTTTCCAGACAAGGTTGCCACTCTTTACACAGATAATATTGAATAAATCTTTGGAAAAGATTCTCGTTCGGCTCGCCTCATTTTCTTAAAAAAAGAAAAAAAAAATTGTAATTTCAAAGAACAGTTCACGGGACTTTTTGGCGGGAATTTGTAGCGTTCAGTTTGTCATTTTTCTTTTATTATCCGAAAAATTACATTTAGTGGTTTTTGATGTATAATATTGATAGTGTATTTATCAGCGAAGGATCATATAAGTGTTTCTTGTGTAGGATAATGAAATAAAAGTGTGTATACTGTGTTTCGAGTTCCCACAAGAAGTCCGAGCAAGCTTTAGCAAAAGTGCTATCATTTTGCTAGAGTATATAGGTTAGGTTAGTTTATAGACAATGATATGATGTGAACGTGAAGAAACTACTGAAAATTACTGAAGACGTGAATTCTACAAGTGAATACTACTGAAAAACATATACTGAAGACTAGGCGGTATGGCCAATGAGCCTTAGCCTGCCCTAAAAGGGCGAAGATGACAAAAAAAAAAGAACAGTTCACATAAAATAATAATTTTGGACATTATTAAAAAGGAATTTTCTTTGTCTTTAAAGTTTTTAAAGAAATAATCTTATTTTTGATTTACAAAACCAATGTTTTTATTAAACTATAATAACAAATGCAAAACTCACGAGACGTGTTGCAAAACCCGCCAATCGAAAAGATTTTTTTATTCACCATTGGTAAGCCCTTGGCATCATCTCACCTGATGGTAAGTGACGATGATGCCGAAGATGGAAGCGATTCCCCGACGCAGTGGAGAACTGGCTATCTTATCTTCAAGCCGGGACACATCAATACTGCTGATGTTTGGCGGCAAGGCTTACATAAGATGATGGTAGCTAGCCAGGCGGGCTTTTAAAATGCCCTACCACCAACCAAACCGAGTCTTACAAGTTGACCCCACCGGAAATCGAACCTGCGACATCCTGGTGCGAAGCGAATGGAATAACCATTACGCCACGGAGACGTTTTATTATCTGTGGTTACCATGACAGCGTACAATTTACATATACACATAGCTCCGTCATCTGTTCAGCTCGATGGTACCATAGTATTGCATTGCATCGTCATCGACTAAACATAATATGTGTGCCAAAGTTTAGCTCAATCGAAAACCGAGAAGTGGGTTAAATTTAACTTTCAAATTTTGAAGCGAACAACTTACAAACATACAACGAACATTGCAAGTTAAATAAAAGATTTAATGACAAAACTATCACACCGAACTGCTCAAGTTTGATGAGTTTGCTTGCTCGTGTAGGTGTCTCAGATAGGTAATAAAAAACTTCGTTTAACTGTTTGCAACTTGGCGTAAGGAAATTTTATGGGTATAATAAAATAAAATAAAAATATAATAGAAGGGTAGTAAAAAGGAATAACATACTCAGACTAAAAAGGCTCATAAAAAACGTCCACTGCTGGACAGAGGCCTCCACTGGGGAGTTGTTTACCCACGACACAAAAAAGAGGGATGTTATAAGTTTACCGTGTGTATCTGTGTGTCTGTCTGTGGCATCGTAGTTCTTAAACGAATAGACCGATTTTGATGCGATTTTTTGTTTTAAATCTGTCGTGATCGATGTGGTTCTTAGCTATAATTTATAAAGATCTGTTCAGTCGTTTAAGGATCATCAGCTCTTATCTAGATGATGAAGAGTGTGGGCAACTTATACCGGTCTGATCGATTCGAAATTTGGTGCCCTGTAACTGCAATAATATTGAAAAACCATGGTAACCTTGACCTGATACTGCAGCATCTCCTGCAATCTGCAGGATTCCCAACTCCTCGCTAATTAAACTTATGCAGAGGTATCGTATTTGGGCTCGTTGGAATAGTCTCAATGAATAGATAGATGTAAGTTAAGACATAGTTTCTTTGACCGGATGCTGCAGCATCTTCTGGAATCTGCAGTAAACCCAACTCCTCACCAACTTACAGCAGATGAACCGTGTTTGAAGAAAAAAATAATTATCAAAGTAAAGTAAGGAAGTAAATAATTTTATTAAAGTATAAATAAATAGTTATTTACGCAACGAACGAGTGAAGTTCTCAGTATTACAAGTGGAGAAAAAAAAGACTATCAAAGTAAAGTAAGTAAGTAAGTTTATTAAAGTATTAATAAATAGTTATTTACGCAACGAACGAGCGAAGTTCTCAGTATTACAAGTGGAGAAAAAAAAGACTATCAAAGTAAAGTAAATAAGTAAGTTTATTAAAGTATAAATAAATAGTTATTTACGCAACGAACGAGTGAAGTTCTCAGTATTGCATGTGGAGAAAAAAAAAACTATGAAAGTAAAGTAAGTAAGTAAGTTTATTAAAGTATTAATAAATAGTTATTTACGCAACGAACGAGCGAAGTTCTCAGTATTACAAGTGGAGAAAAAAAGACTATCAAAGTAAAGTAAGTAACAGCTTTATAACCATGTTTTATGCAAATAAATTTTCATTTCATTTCATATTACCTGCTCTTCTTATAACTACTTTCCAGGCGAGGTTGCCACTCTTTACACAGATAATATTGAATAACTTTTTGGAAAAGATTCTCGTTCGGCTCGCCTCATTTTCTTAAAAAAAGAAAAAAAAAATTGTAATTTCAAAGAACAGTTCACGGGACTTTTTGGCGGGAATTTGTAGCGTTCAGTTTGTCATTTTTCTTTTATTATCCGAAAAATTACATTTAGTGGTTTTATGTATAATATTGATAGTGTATTTATCAGCGAAGGATCATATAAGTGTTTCTTGTGTAGGATAATGAAATAAAAGTGTGTATACTGTGTTTCGAGTTCCCACAAGAAGTCCGAGCAAGCTTTAGCAAAAGTGCTATCATTTTGCTAGAGTATATAGGTTAGGTTAGTTTATAGACAATGATATGATGTGAACGTGAAGAAACTACTGAAAATTACTGAAGACGTGAATTCTACAAGTGAATACTACTGAAAAACATATACTGAAGACTAGGCGGTATGGCCAATGAGCCTTAGCCTGCCCTAAAAGGGCGAAGATGACAAAAAAAAAGAACAGTTCACATAAAATAATAATTTTGGACATGATTAAAAAGGAATTTTCTTTGTCTTTAAAGTTTTTAAAGAAATAATCTTATTTTTGATTTACAAAACCAATGTTTTTATTAAACTATAATAACAAATGCAAAACTTACGAGACGTGTTGCAAAACCCGCCAATCGAAAAGATTTTTTTTTTTATTCGCCATTGGTAAGCCCTTGGCATCATCTCACCTGATGGTAAGTGACGAAGATGCCGAAGATGGAAGCGAGCTTACCAAGATTCCCCAACGCAGTGGAGAACTGGCTATCTTATCTTCAAACCGGGACACATCAATGCTGTTAACACTAATGTTTGGCGGCAAGGCTTAGATAAGATGATGGTAGCTAGCCAGGCAGGCTTTTAAAATGCCCTACCACCAACCAAACCGAGTCTTACAAGTTGACCCCACCGGGAATCGAACCCGCGACCTCCTGGTGCGAAGCGAATGGAATAACCATTACGCCACGGAGACGTTTTATTATCTGTGGTTACCATGACAGCGTTCAATTTACATACTCACATAGCTCCGTCATCTGATCAGCTCGATGGTACCATAGTATTGCATTGCATCGTCATCGACTTAACATAATATGTGTGCCAAAGTTTAGCTCAATCGAACACCGAGAAATGGGTTAAATTTAACTTTCAAATTTTGAAGCGAACAACTTACAAACATACAGCGAACATTGCAAGTTAAATAAAAGATTTAATGACAAAACTATCACACCGAACTGCTCAAGTTTGATGAGTTTGCTTGCTCGTGTAGGTGTCTCAGATAGGTAATAAAAAACTTCGTTTAACTGTTTGCAACTTGGCGTGAGGAAATTTTATGGGTATAATAAAATAAAATAATATAATAGAAGGGTAGTAAAAAGGAATAACATACTCAGACTAAAAAGGCTCATAAAAAACGTCCACTGCTGGACAGAGGCCTCCACTGGGGAGTTGTTTACCCACGACACAAAAAAGAGGGATGTTATAAGTTTACCGTGTGTATCTGTGTGTCTGTCTGTGGCATCGTAGTTCTTAAACGAATAGACCGATTTTGATGCGATTTTTTGTTTTAAATCTGTCGTGATCGATGTGGTTCTTAGCTATAATTTATAAAGATCTGTTCAGTCGTTTAAGGATCATCAGCTCTTATCTAGATGATGAAGAGTGTGGGCAACTTATACCGGTCTGATCGATTCGAAATTTGGTGCCCTGTAACTGCAATAATATTGAAAAACCATGGTAACCTTGACCTGATACTGCAGCATCTCCTGCAATCTGCAGGATTCCCAACTCCTCGCTAATTAAACTTATAGCAGAGGTATCGTATTTGGGCTCGTTGGAATAGTCTCAATGAATAGATAGATGTAAGTTAAGACATAGTTTCTTTGACCGGATGCTGCAGCATCTTCTGGAATCTGCAGTAAACCCAACTCCTCACCAACTTACAGCAGATGAACCGTGTTTGAAGAAAAAAAAATATCAAAGTAAAGTAAGTAAGTAAATAATTTTATTAAAGTATAAATAAATAGTTATTTACGCAACGAACGAGTGAAGTTCTCAGTATTACAAGTGGAGAAAAAAAAGACTATCAAAGTAAAGTAAGTAAGTAAGTTTATTAAAGTATTAATAAATAGTTATTTACGCAACGAAAGAGCGAAGTTCTCCGTATTACAAGTGGAGAAAAAAAAGACTATCAAAGTAAAGTAAGTAAGTAAGTTTATTAAAGTATAAATAAATAGTTATTTACGCAACGAACGAGTGAAGTTCTCAGTATTGCATGTGGAGAAAAAAAACTATGAAAGTAAAGTAAGTAAGTAAGTTTATTAAAGTATTAATAAATAGTTATTTACGCAACGAACGAGCGAAGTTCTCAGTATTACAAGTGGAGAAAAAAAGACTATCAAAGTAAATTAAGTAAGTAAGTAAGTTTATTAAAGTATAAATAAATAGTTATTTACGCAACGAACGAGTGAAGTTCTCAGTATTGCATGTGGAGAAAAAAAATACTATCAAAGTAAAGTAAGTAAGTAAGTTTGTTAAAGTATAAATAAATAGTTATTTACGCAACGAACGGGTGAAGTTCTCAGTATTGCATGTGGAGAAAAAAAAATACTATCAAAGTAAAGTAAGTAAGTAAGTTTGTTAAAGTATAAATAAATAGTTATTTACGCAACGAACGAGTGAAGTTCTCAGTATTGCATGTGGAGAAAAAAAATACTATCAAAGTAAAGTAAGTAAGTAAGTTTGTTAAAGTATAAATAAATAGTTATTTACGCAACGAACGAGTGAAGTTCTCAGTATTGCAAGTGGAGAAAAAAAAGACTATCAAAGTAAAGTAAGTAAGTAAGTAAGTTTATTAAAGTATAAATAAATAGTTATTTACGCAACGAACGAGTGAAGTTCTCAGTATTACAAGTGGAGAAAAAGAAGACAAAGTAAATTAAGTAAGTAAGTAAGTTTATTAAAGTATAAATAAATAGTTATTTACGCAACGAACGAGTGAAGTTCTCAGTATTGCAAGTGGAGAAAAAAAAGACTACCAAAGTAAAGTAAGTAAGTAAGTTTATTAAAGCATAAATAAATAGTTATTTACGCAACGAACGAGTGAAGTTCTCAGTATTACAAGTGGAGAAAAAAAAGACAAAGTAAATAAGGAAGTAAGTAAGTTTATTAAAGTATAAATAAATAGTTATTTACGCAACGAACGAGCGAAGTTCTCAGAGTCTACTGCAAAAATCCGGCGTTTGTATGTACTTAAGCATTAATAAATGTTTGTTCGACGATTACTCGAGTATCGTTGTGAAATTTGGTACGCGAAATGACTTTTTAATTTGGAACATGAGCCAAATTGTTCAAGGGGTTGCTAAGATTTCATCATATCAGCTCATATACGTCCCCACCGAGGGGCTCGAGCCTACCCTGAATTAGGTCTTTGTCGATCACGCGGGCGCAGTGCGGGTTGGTCGACTTCAACCACAACCTTTGAGTTTCTTCGCAGATGTGTGCAGGTTTCCTCACGATGTTTTCCTTCACCGTTAAAGCAATCGGTGAGTATATGTACTTAAGTTTCGAAAAACTCATTGATACATTGGCCGTCCGGATTTGAACCCGGGACCTCTGGTTAGGAGGGCCGAGTCGTTAGCGGTTGAGCCACCGACGCTTCTTACACTGCTGAGATTTAGGGGGATGTAAATGTTTAAAACATGGTTTCATTAAACACCACAAGATAGCACTGGACGACACCTACATCGCGCAAACGTTAGTGTGCTACCTATATTTTTTCAAATGAGTACATTGTGCTAGTTCGCGGTTCTGGGAGCACCACTAGTGATAGACGGGTGGTAAATAAGCAAATGGCAAAAGTGTATGTGTCAGCTTATCCTGTTTTTTTTTTATCCTGCGCGGATCTCGGCTTCCGGCCTCGCGGTTTAGGCTGTATGTCACTGGAGTCTCGATAATGGAGGAAGGCCCTGATAATAAAAGCTGATATAAAACGTGAGTAAACGACGCGACGCGAGTAAACAAAGTTAACACTCTATTTCACTCTTCATTGATTACTTACATTTTTTTATGCATATTACGCCAGAAGTATAATCTGCGATGCGAGCTCAAGCGGAACTGTGACTTGTCAAACTTTTGACGTCTAACCAAATTTTTTTTGTGTAGTTTTTTTCCGAGACTATCAAAAGCAACAAAATAAAAAGTATTTATTAAGGAGATTTTTCTAATTAAAAAAACTTGGTAGAAAAGATCCTACTTTCTGTTAAATATTTGAGTGTTGGTCCACAATACTACAATCTATGAATTGTTTCATAAGAAATAAAACTCCAAAAAAAATCGAGATGAGTAAATACCTGTCGCGCGTCGAAGCCGACACGCACACTTTTTTTACAATTGTTTTTGTCTATGACTTTCAATTGGCACATAGAATTTAGATAGTTTCTTGTACCTTGACTTACGTGCTTGATACCAGCGGGTACTGAAGAAGTTAATCACTAGAACAGGATGGTATTATTTGCACACTGCGTTATATGCGATTCGTATTCTGTGTTTCCATTACACACAAAGAGACTTTTTTTTTTTTTTTTTTTTTTTATTCACAGTTGGTAAACCCTTGACAACATCTCACCTGGTGGTAAGTGACGATGTTGCCGAAGATGGAAGCGGGCTTACCAAGATTCCCCAACGCAATGGGGAACTGGCTATCTTATCTTCATGCCGGAACACACCAATGTTATCAACATTGATGCTTGGCGGCAAGACTTAGATAAGATGGTGGTAGCTAGCCAGGCGGGCTTAGAAAATGCCCTACCACCAACCAAACCGAGTCTTACAATTGACCCCGCCGGGAATCGAACCCGCGACCTCCTGCGTAAAGCCAGTGAACTTTGCCTCTGAGCTACGGAGGTGGTTAAAAAAACTTTTATAACTACTACTTTTATAACGATACATATATATTTGAAATGCATAATAAACATTCAGTCCGCAAAATAACTACTTGAGCGGCAAGATTTCATGATTGAGCGGCAGAAATTATTTTGCGGACTGAATGTTTATTATGCATTTCAAATATATATGTATCGTTCTAAATGGAAGCGGGAGCGAGCGAAGCGAGCTCGGACTTGCGGAGCACCCCGACTCGGATCCGTTAGGTTCGGAGACTGTGCGGGGAGGCGAGCTAAGCTCGCCTCCCCGCACAGTCGTAGTGTTAGGTTTAACATGAGAACACAGAAGTAGGAGCCCCGAAGGGGCTCCGTCGACCACTCAACATTGTAGGAAGAGTGTAGTACGGGGATGTTTAAAATAATTACAGCCATCCAGAATGACATAAATTGCTGATTGATTTTGAAATGTTTGCTGACCATGAGTTGCTGACCAATTAGCTATTTCTGCTCACCGATTATATTTTTCTGCTCACAGAAATAACAATACTATGCTAACCATTTAATTGACACCCTTTTATAACTACTGAGATTTTATCATTACCTTTCAAATTCATAGTCAAACCCTGATGTTCACCACCCTACACTGAAAATAGTTACCTGCTTATAAAGGCGAGTAAAATGAGCTTAAACTCGATGGGCATACACAATGCAGTTGGCATACACATTACCTCTGGAATTCGAATGAATTTATGAAGTCACGAGACTCACAGAGTCACGATATCACAAGACTCCTGCAAGCCACTATTTAAGGAGCTTGGTCTGTTGCCACTACCCGCACTTTATATATTTGAGCTCTGTGTGTTTGTGAAGCAACATCTGCAATTATTTAAAAAAAGTCTGTTTGTGATAAAACCACAAAAACCCTTGGAGATCCATACAGACAGTGACTTATATATTACTGGCGCATACAGGCTAGTTCTTAACGAAATCCCATTGACTGAAATGTATAGTCGAAATTGTGTGTGTATGAGCATTCGAATATTAATAATAACTTACCAATTGAACTACGAAAGCTTAATTCTAAAACCTTTGTTAAAATGGCTTATTGACAAAAAATATTATAGCGTTAATGAATACCTCTGTGACAAAAATAACCTTGATGACATTTGATTTTTAAAGTTTGCGTGACCTTATAATTATAATTTTAATCCATGTTAAACATTTGCATGCCTTGCACAGGCGAAACTCAATTGCTCTAAAAAATTACATTAAACATCTTACTACCATATTTGATGCAAATAAATTATCATTTCATTTCATTTCACGTCGGAACTGCATCATAAGAATGCCAGATTGATGCCACTGTCATATTGCATTGCCATTGAAACATCAATTGAAACATCATAATTTTGTAGAAAGGCGGAATTATTGTGCCTTAACACAATAGAAGGCTAATAAAAAAAATTTTGAAACATACGAATTTGCAGCTCGATATTTGGGTGTTGGCAGGTAGGTACTTTTTAATACAAAACCTACACAAAAATGGACAGAAATATAGTTTTAAATTAAAAATACTGTGGAAACAGTCCCGAGTCGACGACGACAAAGCAAATATTCTTTGTAGTAGGTGCTTTAAGAGAATAGTAATTAGAAGGTGGATGCGCAGACGAGCTCTTTGAAGCTGCAGCTCTATTATGCATGCAGAGTATCGACAGTGTGTTGACTGCCAATCGCTGAATATTATATGGCCCCCTAGTCCTCAAGAAGACTTTATATATGCACAAATTATCTATACATTTTCCACATTCTCAGTAAAAAAAGCTACGTCATAATCAGTCACATAAAAATACACGAACGCTGCTTTAATACCTGATTGTGTCACCGAGGCCGAATTCGGTCTGGATAGACTGATTGATTCTTAAGTTTTTCGTCAATATTTTTACATAATGCGAGCCCAAGAGGGCTATACGAATAAACCTTCTAGTGGGGAGTACAATGTAAGCGAAAAGTGTGCGCTCCGCTTACATTGAACAGTTTTGCTTCCAAAACATGAAGTCTTTCTCAAAAAGTGCTCAAAAAGTAGTCATTTTTATGCCAGTTTAATGTACGCAAAATTGATTTTACCACATACATGGTTTTTTAGCTTTTCCTCTTTTTTAAGCTATTGCATAGATTCTATCGCGGGCCTTGAGCGCGGGCACCGAATCCAGAAATTCCGTAACGACAAAAAACCTCACGCTCCCCACTCCGACGGGCACGGAGGTGTGGCTTGAAGGCCGTACATATCCAATTATCCATCATGATGATGGTGATGATGGTGGTGATGGTGGTCGTGATGGTGGTCGCGATGGTGGTTGCGATGGTGGTCGCGATGGTGGTCGCTATGGTGGTCGTGATTGTGGTCGCGATGTTGTTCGTGATTGTGGTCGCGATGGCGGTCGCGATGGTGGTTGCGATGGTGGTCGCGATGGTGGTCGCGATGGTGGTCGCGATGGTGGTCGTGATGGTAGTCGCGATGGCGGTCGCGATGGTGGTTGCAATGGTGGTCGCGATGGTGGTCGCGATGGTGTTCGCGATGGTGGTCGCAATGGTGGTCGCGATGATGGTCGTGATGGTGGTCGCGATGGCGGTCGCGATGGTGGTTGCGATGGTGGTCGCGATGGTGGTCGCGATGGTGGTCGTGATTGTGGTCGCGATGGTGGTCGTGATGGTGGTCGCGATGGCGGTTGCGATGGTGGTTGCGATGGTGGTCGTGATGGTGGTCGTGATGGTGGTCGCGATGGTGGTCGCGATGGTGGTCGCGATGGTGGTCGCTATGGTGGTCGTGATTGTGGTCGCGATGTTGTTCGTGATTGTGGTCGCGATGGCGGTCGCGATGGTGGTTGCGATGGTGGTCGCGATGGTGGTCGCGATAGTGGTCGTGATTGTGGTCGCGATGTTTTTCGTGATTGTGGTCGCGATGGCGGCCGCGGTGGTGGTCGCGGTGGCGGTCGCGGTGGCGGTCGCGATGACGGTCGCGATGGCGGGCGCGATGGTGGTCGCGATGGTGGACGATGACGTTGGCGATGATGATTTAACTTTCTTAACTTTCTTAGAGTTAATTTATTACATAAACATCCCGCGCTCCAAGGACTATAATTATGGTACTGTTAAATACGGCTTATATAAAAAAAAAAAATTATAATTGCATAAGTTGATAAAAAATGCTATATACAATAGCTTTACCGCGGCAGTCCCCGAGTGCCACACGTCTTTTTTTATTTTCTAGCTCGGAGGAATAAGACATTCCTAGTAAATAAAAATGTAATAAACAAAGACACTTATAATTCTTGAAAGAAAAATTTTAAAAGGTCACATAACGCAAGTTGGTTAGTTTCTTTTTGGGTTATATCTTTGTGAAGAAAGGAGAATACCACGACGGTCTGTGTCAGAAGGAAATAGATTGATGACGCATGAAGCGCATAGGTCACACCAAGGAGTTTATAGGTAAAACTGGAGGCCACACTCTAAATACCTAATTGAAGCAAAGAAATATGCCCTTGAAATGTCTCTTTACCGCTCCGTCTCTTTTCAATTAGCGGGTGTGAGCAAGAGCTTCACCTATACACGTCTTGTTCATACCTCCTAATTAGAAAGAGACGGAGCGGTAACGAGAAACTTCAAGGCCATATTTCTTTGCTTCAAGTAGGTATTTAGAGTGTGGCCTCCAGATTTACCTATAAACTCCTTGGGTCACACCCAGGTATAGGTCATCTTTTTCAAGGAGGATTTGATGCTTACAATAACAACCCAAGCCTAATATCCTAGTTATGTTAATAATAAAAAAAATGCATATATGTGCCTAGCTAAATTAAGGCGCAACTTTCGTAAAACTGAATTAAATTGTTTTAGCTGTGAATTTGAATTTAATTAATGAATATTTAATATATGTGTGATAAAAATATACTTGTGTGTATGTATAAAAAATTAGACTTCTCCCCGGACATAAAAAATGAGCCACAAGTGGCGTAAAATGAAGTTTAGTTGCCAAAACCTTGATAAGTATGTACCCATGTATTTTTTTTTTCTGTAACGGTCCTTTTTTATTTTACCAGTTTTCTCAACACAGTTAGGGCCTTATCTATCACACTAGCGAGTTGCGAGCGAGTGGAAAATGGGGCGATTGCGTAGCGAGCTCGCAACGTGTGCGTGGCGAACACGCCGCGGGTGGGCAGCGAGTTCGCGGCGATCGATCCGCGTTTTGCACATTCAGTGCCAGAAGGGAACGAGAGTGTACAAAAAGGCGTCGACAGCGCTGTTCGCCGCGAGCTCGCTGCGCACCCGTAGCGTGTTCGCCACGCACACGTTGCGAACTTGCAGCGAGCTGAGTGTGATAAGGCCCCCTTATAATGAAAAACGATGTATATTAAATGGGCATAAAAGGTAAATGGCAAACTTGTGACGATAGTAAACCCTCGCCGCATAGTAAGCCCGAGCTTACAAATGTCACTCGTTTGTTATTTACCTTTTTACCACCCTTGTATTATAAATCTACTCGTATTATTCTTGTATATAAGGTCTAACAAAATTAGCTGAAACTATTTTAAGGGCAAGTTCAGTAAACGAAACTGAACAACTTTTTCTTCAGCGACCATACCGAATTCTAAAAAAAAATTGCCACATTCCATTATTGCCCACTATAATATTCTCGTGTTGTAAGTATTCCTTTCTTTTCGCTGGATTCGTGCCTTGCCGCAACGAAACTGCGCTGTGCCTGGCCGTTGACCTTTGGTAGTTCTCTCAATCAATTCTTATTTAAAAACGAATATTACCTATTTAAAACCTTATAGTTCCCCTTTTAGATGTAGGTAGTAA
Source organism: Coleophora flavipennella (assembly GCA_947284805.1). Taxonomy (NCBI): domain Eukaryota; kingdom Metazoa; phylum Arthropoda; class Insecta; order Lepidoptera; family Coleophoridae; genus Coleophora; species Coleophora flavipennella. Next base: position 4,739,652 of record OX369256.1, read on the forward strand.
AATACAACCCAACAGGTATTTACACTTTTCGAAAAATAAGAAATTGAGCGGCTTCTTTGAAGTTGAGTCCATTGAACTATTTTGCTGCTCGCTCGTAGGTACATTTCGCCTACAAACAAGTGCGATGCGTGCGCGAAAAAAATATCTCAGTTACTCTCGCGCACTCATTGAGTTACGTTCTCAAAGCCTAACCTACAGATTGTGACCTAAGTGCCTAAGTTAAGTGTTTTATTGTGAAAATGCCATGTACAACAATATTTGGACATGGCGGTGTGATATAAAGTTTGTAACCACAACCTAATAGACACCAGGAACATGTTTCAAGATTTTCATAGCCGTAGACCCCATCTACATGCCATCTACACACAATACTATAGGTGCTTTGCAGCGATTCCGGGATTACGGTACTTTTACGAGTATTCCACGACCTGTAGATGCCGGTCAACCAAGAAAATCACCGGAGACATAAGAAGCAAGTAGGTAGGTAGTTCGCCTTAGCCTGTTTGCGGACAAGTCACATTAAAGAAAAATCTATTTGTTTGGAAATGGCCAAACATGTAAACAAATCATTTTATCATTTTAGCTTAATCACTTACATTTGGACATCAAGGATTTTATTGACATAAATACTGTGTTTTAGTTCATTTAAGACTTGAAAACCAATTGAAACTAGTTTATTTTGAAGTTCATGTTTTGTTTACATGTCTGGCTATTTCCAAACAAATAGGGTTTAGATACCTACAACGCTGTGTCCGACGCGACGGAAGACACGGCTGGCTTGTACTATCATCTGTGTCTGTGGCGGAGCCCGGCGGAGGCGCGTCAGCGCGTGGACTGCTACGGTACGACGGCCAGTGCCGGATTTATAAAGATTTCTTTTTTTTATTGTAGATTTTTTTTCTAAGATTTCAGTATGGTCGCTGAAGAAAAAGTTGTTCAGTTTCGTTTACTGAACTTGCCCTTAAAATAGTTTCAGCTAATTTTGTTAGACCTTATATATAATCTGAATCTCGGAAAGGGCTCCAACTATTTGCTTGAAAATTAGTATAAGTAGATACGGGGATTTTTGGGGGTGAAAAATTTATTTAGATTGACACCGAGCAAAGCTTGGTTGCCCAGGTACTAACTATTAAACACGCAATAACTAAATTAACTATTAAAAGCGCAAATGATCCTAGATAATAACTGACAACGCTAAACACGTTAACAACCGAATTCAATCAAAAAATAAATAATCAAATTTAATAAAATTTGTATGAGACCAACCTGGAGGCATACCCTATCAAATAAAAAAAAAACATAAAAATCGGCTCACAATTGACGAAGAAATCGCGTAACATACGTGGATTGTTCTAAAAATAGTTAGTTAAATGAAAAAAAAAATATTTACAGCTTTTCAGAATATTCTCTACCAACCTCTATGCACATGTGCATTCGAGTAAACCATTCAAAACATTTAAAAAACGTATCTTGCGGGAGGTCGAAAAATACCCGCCGAAATTCTTCGACGGCCTCGTCTGCAGTGTTGAATTTTCGCCCACGAAGCATTTTTTTACCGTGGGAAATAAATAAAAAAACGCATGGAGCCAAATCTGGGCTGTACGGAGGATGGAGTAAAATATGTATACCTCCAAAGTTGTCAAATAGTCCAAGGTTCTAACAGCTGTGTGAGCGGGCGCATTATCTTGCTGAAAAAGAATGCTACGGACGCAGCCCCTTGGGCGCGCGCTATTCATCTCCCCGAAAGCTTGAGGCAGGCAAACTTCGCAGTACCATTCACTAGTAATGGTTCTACAGTCTTCTAGCGGAATTACTACTAGTGGTCCACTGCGTCGAAAAAAAACCGCTCTTTATTAACGCTCCGACCGAAACAACTTTTGTGGGCAACTGGTCGTCTTTAAACACGCACTACGTGGATTGCTGCTTCATGAAAGGATCGTAGCTGTAAATCCAAAATTCGTCAGTGGTCCTTGTATAGGATACGTTTTGCGAAGTCCCTTCTGTGAACTCTTCAAGCATAAATTTGCACCAATCAACACGATGGGGTGTTAGCTCTTCTGCGAGAGATCATTCTCTCATGGTATCCATCGCAAAGCAAGCTTCCCAACTTTAAGGTGTTCATGTAGGATAGATGATCCAATCTTCAGTTCAGCCTCAATTTCCCGATATGTGATGTGTCTATTCTCCCGCAATAGCCACTCTACCCTGATGACATTTTTATGAGTTACTCCAGTTGGTGGTCGGCTGGGTCCCAGACTGGAATTATCGTTTAGGTTCTCTCGACCACGTCTAAATTCACGAAACCAATAATTTTCTGTTGCTAACGCAGAGCATACTCCCCAAAAGCACCTTTTAGATTTTCGTGAGATTCCTTGAAGGAACCCTCATTTATAATTATAGAAAATCATAACACGGAAAGCTTCCCGCCAGATGTCTATTGTTGCAAACAAAAGAAGAGTGGCAGATATTTTTTTTAAATATAATAAAAAAGAACTATACAAGGTGGCCACTGGCCAATGATTTTCACCAAGGAGATTTGTATTGAAATTAGCCGTCAATTCAAAATGGTTTCAGCAATAAAGAGATTGTATTTATTCTGTTGCTAACAATTTTCGAAACAACTTAGTACACACAAAAAAACCCGGCCAAGTGCGAGTCGGATTTGCGTACCACCACACCTTTCTACATTATGACAATGATACCCTATTCGAATTACAATCAAAAGACATTAACGTTAGCGACAGATTTTTTTTTTTCAATTTAGACTCTTTAGTGCGAGTGCAACTCACACTTGGCCAGTTCTATTACTTTTTTTTATAATTTAGAATAAGTAGGTACTTTAACCACAACAAGTTTCACGCTTATAATATGTATAACCGTTTTTACGAACAGAGTAACAAAACAAAAAGCCTTTACCAAACATGTTTATTGTATGGGAACCCCTTTTTTTATTATTTGTTGTAATACCAGCAATAGAATACAACTGTCTACCTATCATTACAGTTAATGAAATACAGCCTGCTGACAGACAGGCAGACGAACAGACAAATAGCGCAGGCTTAGTAATAGGGTCTCTTTGGTGACCCTGTGAATATACGGAACCCTAAAAATATAAAGTCAAATTGAGCACCTCACCTTTTTTTGGAAGTTGGTTAAAAATAAACCCTATTATAACCACTTTACGTTAACCTATTCATATTCATATTCTTTATTTGCATGTCACATGGCATACAAAGATCTTCTTAAAAGCATGAACAAGACACATGACACCCCGTCGGGGCACCGCAAATATAAATAAATAAATAATAAATATTCTGGGACAAATCACATATTGTCATCTGGCCCCAAAGTAGGATTCCCTGTGTTATGGGTTACCAGAGACTGATATACATACTTATATACGTTTAAATACATACATATATAGATATTTAACACCTAGACACAGAGCAAACAAATCTGCTCATCACACAAATGCTTGCCCTGGGTGGGGATCGAACCCACAACCCTCGGATCAGTAGTCAAGGGCACTAACCACTGAGCCACCGAGTCAGGCAATATAAACCTATTAGGGACATATACAGGTTGTATCAAAATTGGTGTGGGGCCCGATACTCGGGGGGCTCTACTCATCATACTGAACAACTTTCTCCAAGAAACCCAAGGTCAATTAAAAAAAAATTGAACCCTCCATACAAAAAATTATAAAATTCATCGATCAGCTGATCGATTCGTATGAAGAGTTAATTTTTTTTTGCGATTTCAACAAAGTCGTCAAACAAAAGTTGATCAGTATGATGAGTAGAAACCGGAGTTAACGGGACCTACACCAATTTTGTTACACGTTGTACGTACATACTTGTTCCACTTGTGGCACATAGAGATCTTGTAATTAACTGATCCCTGACTAAAAGCTTTGTGCATAAGTAATGAGATCCAGTCTGCGATACGAGGAAAGTACTTGCTAGAGATGTTCCACTTAACTTGCAATATTGTACCTTTAGTTAATGTATTCAGCATTTTTGCTATACTTTTTATACAATACAAAAACTAAACCTACTACTTAATGTACGCATTCAGCGGCAAAACTAAAACATAAACATGTAAGTATTTTAAAACAGCTCAGATTATAGCGAGGTATTGATTGCAACAGTTGTATCTGTGTTTTTCTTTACGTGTAAGAAAATAACCACACTTTGAAAGCAGCTTAGATTATGGCGAGGTATTGATTGGAACAGTTGTATCTGTGTTTTTCTTTACGTGTAAGAAAATAACCACACTTTGAAAGCAGCTCAGATTATGGCGAGGTATTGATTGGAACAGTTGTCTCTGTGTTTTTCTTTACGTGTAAGAAAATAATCACACTTTGAAAGCACCTCAGATTATGGCGAGGTATTGATTGGAACAGTTGTATCTGTGTTTTTCTTTACGTGTAAGAAAATAACCACACTTTGAAAGCAGCTCAGATTATGGCGAGGTATTGATTGGAACAGTTGTCTCTGTGTTTTTCTTTACGTGTAAGAAAATAATCACACTTTGAAAGCACCTCAGATTATGGCGAGGTATTGATTGGAACAGTTGTATCTGTGTTTTTCTTTACGTGTAAGAAAATAACCACACTTTGAAAGCAGCTCAGATTATGGCGAGGTATTGATTGGAACAGTTGTCTCTGTGTTTTTCTTTACGTGTAAGAAAATAACCACACTTTGAAAGCAGCTCAGATTATGGCGAGGCATTGATTGGAACAGTTGTCTCTGTGTTTTTCTTTACGTGTAAGAAAATAACCACACTTTGAAAGCAGCTCAAATTATGGCGAGGTATTGATTGGAACAGTTGTCTCTGTGTTTTTCTTTACGTGAAATAAAATAACTACACTTTGAAAGCAGCTCAGATTATGGCGAGGTATTGATTGGAACAGTTGTCTGTGTTTTTCTTTACGTGTAAGAAAATAACCACACTTTGAAAGCAGCTCAGATTATGGCGAGGTATTGATTGGAACAGTTTTCTCTGTGTTTTTCTTTACGTGTAAGAAAATAACCACACTTTGAAAGCAGCTCAGATTATGTCGAGGTATTGATTGGAAGTTGTCTCTGTGTTTTTCTTCACGTGTAAGAAAATAACCACACTTTGAAAGCAGCTCAGATTATGGCGAGGTATTGATTGGAACAGTGTTCTCTGTGTTTTTCTTTACGTGTAAGAAAATAACCACACTTTGAAAGCAGCTTAGATTATGGCGAGGTATTGATTGGAACAGTTGTCTCTGTGTTTTTCTTTACGTGTAAGAAAATAACCACACTTTGAAAGCAGCTTAGATTATGGCGAGGTATTGATTGGAACAGTTGTATCTGTGTTTTTCTTTACGTGTAAGAAAATAACCACACTTTGAAAGCAGCTCAGATTATGGCGAGGTATTGATTGGAACGGTTATCTCTGTGTTTTTCTTTACGTGTAAGAAAATAACCACACTTTGAAAGCAGCTCAGATTATGGCGAGGTATTGATTGGAACAGTTGTATCTGTGTTTTTCTTTACGTGTAAGAAAATAACCACACTTTGAAAGCAGCTCAGATTATGGCGAGGTATTGATTGGAACATTTGTCTCTGTGTTTTTCTTTACGTGTAAGAAAATAACCACACTTTGAAAGCAGCTCAGATTATAGCGAGGTATTGATTGGAACAGTTGCCTCTGTGTTTTTCTTTACGTGTAAGAAAATAACCACACTTTGAAAGCAGCTCAGATTATGGCGAGGTATTGATTGGAACAGTTGTATCTGTGTTTTTCTTTACGTGTAAGAAAATAACCACACTTTGAAAGCAGCTCAGATTATGGCGAGGTATTGATTGGAACAGTTGCCTCTGTGTTTTTCTTTACGTGTAAGAAAATAACCACACTTTGAAAGCAGCTCAGATTATGGCGAGGTATTGATTAGAACAGTTGTCTCTGTGTTTTTCTTTACGTGTAAGAAAATAACCACACTTTTAGACCTTTTCAATGGTTTTTGTTTCAATCAAAAACTAGTATAAAAAATAATAACATTACTCACTTTTTATTATCGTAACAAATATTGTTGTATATTTTTTTAATTTATACTTAAAAATATTCAGCATAACTAGAGTTGAAAGTAACGGTGTAGACCTCTCTTTGGGATTTTTATCTATCCAGCCCAAAGTGCTCAATGGTGTTTCTAATAGCTTTTGACTTTAAGGAACATCATCAACAATATATTTTTTAAACCTTGGGTTTTCTATCGTTTAGGAGAACATACGAAGTATAACGAAAATCTGTAATATAGCCGCATTAAAAATTATGTAGATATTGAGTTTCATACAACAATCATAACAAACAGTGGGGTATTGCTTGTTCTATTATATACGTATACATGATCTCAAATAATGTTTCGACACGTAATAGGTATAGGACCATTACGTGTCAAAACATTAGGTATTTGAGGTAATTCACCTTCACTGTAATTGAGACAGGTGTATTTGAGACATGTCACAAGCACCATTTCGGCATGTTGACGGTAAGTCTGCCAACGTGTGACTGTAAGTAAAACTCTGCTCCGTCGTGATTGGAGCAGAGTTTTCTTATAACCCGTTTTCAAAGCGCTAACACAAAATCTACCTTTTAATTTTGATCTGAGGAAAGCAGGAAATGTAATTGGAAAAAAATACTTTTAACTTATTTACTTCTCATTTATTTCAATGCTAAAGCTGCGCTCCTCTGCCATTACAAATTAAAATCTGTGGTATTACTTAAAGTTATCTTGAAATGGTGTCATACATTACAGTTAGCACAGTGTAGGACCCCTTTAGCAGCTGAAAAATAAACAAACCATTACTATACAATAATATACAAAAGGAAAATCTGTTTGTTTGTTATCACTTTACGTTATAACATCTCAACCAATCTTAGCGAATTTTGCCTTGTACATAGCATTATGTGTCATGGAAAAAGACATCTAAAAAGGCTGTTTTTCGGTTGATTTCTTTAAAATCACAACGGGCCAATAGGTTGTTGTGTATTTTTTCACAGAGATGGTTGAGAGAGTGAGAAATGATATGTATACTATTAATTAGCATAGCCTGACATAGTTCCTAAGGGATCTCGGGAAAACTCATTTCCACGCTCGTGCACGTCGATGTCACAACGGAGCAACAGATTGAGGTAATTTTTTGCATAGAATAGAAAATAGGCAAGTGACATAGACTGTTAATCAGAATATCCTGACACAGTTCTCGAGTATCTATATAAAACTCATATCTACGCTCGCAAGTGGTTTGCGGATCGCGTACCAGTCACCCTAACAGACAGTCTTAAAAACGATGTTCACTCGAAAAAAGCCGCGGATAAAAGCTGGTGAATAAATATTTTACCTTTTTTAATAAGTATTTAGTATGTGTTGGTGCTTCAAGGCCAGGTTAGATTAATTTTTAGGTGAGATGTTGTCAAGGGTTTGCCAACTGTGAATAAAAAAATTTAAAAAATGTCGACAGTTTTGTGAACCATTTTGAAATACTTACTACTACGTAGTAGCTCAAGAGTTAACAAAATATGGGCAAAAGCGTGTCGGACCACCGTAGTCTTTTCAATATTTTTTTTATTTTTTTAAATAAAGTTGTTTGGAAAATCTGTGAACTTTTTACAAATCCAACTGCATATTTTAAGTTGGTCGACTATTACTCCTAACCTAAGAAACCTTACTTGACCATCATTATTTTCCTCTTAAATTAGTGGAGGAGATAGTAGGGTATGTTCAATACCTTTCAGATTTCCTAAAATAGTAGTTTAGCTGGTAGGGGGGTACAGACATGCAAGTCTATAACAACATCACATTTTTAAAACTTTTTATGTATTTAGTAAACGAATCATTTATCGAAAAAGTAATCTTACCCTCAGAAGATTTGAAAGACCAACTAAACAATACCCCACACGATAGAGTAAGTGAAGAAAAACCTCCACTCTGAGTTTAAAAATTGCTATCTACTTAGTGATATCAAACTGGCATCAAGGGCTTAACATAAAATAAGCGTTACCTCAAGTTTCCAACTCATAATATCTACCTGCCGGTGAGATAATACCTAGAGTACCTGAGGAAAAAATTAGTGATGAAAGACTCTACGTAACGTACTGAGGCAAAAGAAGAGAGTGAGAGGTCGTATATTCCTCCAGCAGTTAATACCACAGGCCGTGCCGCACGCGCCGCGACCAACAACAGTTGCAGGCGCAATTTGGGCATCGCTACTGCCAGCCCGCGATCCCAGCCTGACATGTACACAGCCTCCCTGATGGCCTCACTCTGTAAGAATTGAGAATGTGCCATTTTTTAAATGTTAAGTAGGACGAGAGGACATGAGTACCGTGACCAGCTGCATTGTTAGGCGAGTGCTGCTCATCAATTTCGCTGGTCCGCACTTCCAGCCCGATGTGTACAAGTAAGTATACAATCTCCATGATAGCCTCAGTTTGTTAAAGTACATCTGGTTAGATGGACCGGTAACGACTCGGTCCATCTAACCAGAGGTACCGGGTTCAAATCTGGACGGCCAATGTACCAATGAGTTTTTCAAAAAACTTACGTGCATATACTTACCGATTGCTTTAACGGTGAAGGAAAACATCGTGAGGAAACCTGCACACGCCTGCGAAGAAACTCGAAGGTTGTGTGTGAAGTCGACAAACCCGCACTGGGCCCGCGTGGTCGACTAAGGCCTAATCGCCCTGATTCAGGGTAGGCTCGAGCCCCTTGGTGGGGACGTATATGAGCTGATATAATAATAATAATATAATCATCGGCCCGTGTAAGTTCTATGTCCTAAGGCGCACCACTCATATCCTTCTGAAAAACCTGAAAATACGTAATTTAACTAGGGATACAGCTAATGAAGTTAAAAAATTAGGTAAAAAGTTATTTCCAAAAAATTGCGCATCCCTACAAAACTATAGGGCTTCGCAATTTTTTTGGACCAACCATACAAAGTTCTTTATCAGCTGATTTATTATGACAATAGATTATGATATGATTAAGATAGCCAGTTCTCCATTGCGTTGGGGAATCTTGGTAAGCCCGCTTCCACCTTCGGCATCATCGTCACCTACCATCGGGTGAGATGATGCCAAGGGCTTACCAATTGTGAATACAAAAAAAGACAAGCCCCAAAAATTATTTGCGAATTGAGTACCCTAGGATTACTGTAGACTGTTGTTTAACTTCATTAGCTTGAGAAAATATGTTCAATTTGAAGAGCTGAATCCCCCTATGATATAATATTTTCAGGTATTTCAGAAACAAACAAGCCAAAAAAGTACTTGTCTTAATCTCATCGGAGGTAATTGTATTATTAAGGCATACCTCTCTGCACACAAACTTTGCAATGAGGGTCATTGGGTCATGTAGTTAAACATTAAATTACTGTCACAACGCAATCCGCTCTACGAGCTATGTGTCCTGGCTACTAAAGCAAAATAATTACCTAAAATTATACAATTTTAAACGTACTTCTCACCTTCGTTTTAATTTCATCGCACCAGCGGCAAATTACAAATATCACGAAAAGGTTGTACACTAAATATATGAGCCATATGAGTAACTTCGCCATGCCTTCAGACACATTCTGGAAAAACAGAGAGAAATTAACTACAAGACAATTATAAAAGCAGGCCTTGTTTGAAATTTCAACTCTGTACAAAACTATTTATTTGACTGCGTAAATATGGACACATTTGAACCAGGCGGGGGCGATTCGGAGCGGACTTTTGGACTTAGGCTTAGGCTGTTTACAAAATCAGTAGCAGAATATTGTATGTTTCTATCTTTTGTTGTTATTTAATTTACACAATAGAATGAACACAAAATAGTTGTATATTCTTACCATTGTAAGTTGGTATCCAATTAAAATTATGTTCAAACCACTTGAAGCAAATTGTATAAGCATCGGGATACTCAGCATCTCTCTAAAATCTTGAGCTTGGCTACAAGTAGACTTTCTTTTAAAAATTACACAAGCATAGAAAAGACCGAACAACTCACACAAAAACGAGGTATAATGATATTCATTGTTTCATTTGATGTTTAGATAAAACGCAACAAAGTTTATTCTATCACTTGTAAATAAACGTAAAAGAAATTGGAATGTAAGCTATATCGCAAAAACCAAGTTCTCTGTATCTTTAAAATACTAACTTTAAAAGAAACTGGTGTTGTTTCACACATTTGCGCAACTGATCTGTGTATTTTCGTCTAAACAAGTCATTTGAAAATAGCGCTTGATCGTTGAGACCTGCAAAAGATCAACATATAAGCCTAAAATAAGTAGGCATGTGTTTGGACTTATGAATTGGCTCGACCATAATATGTAGGTGATGGGGATCAGATATTTGGATTCAATATCTCTCTAACGATTTGTCACAGACACGTCGTGTTTCTATTCAAATGAAAGGGCTTGAAAAGAACTATCGGATGGAAAATTATTAATAAACAATAAAGTCTCTAAAATACATATTTCCCCTTGAAAATTTAGTCAAATCCTATAAAATTAATTAAAAAAAAGGTATGTAACAGTGTATTGCTAGATATAGGTATCATACGTTAGGATTCGGTACACCCGAAACACTTACCAACAAAGTCGACGCTACAATCTTTAATGATATTCTCAAAACAGTCGGCTAGGATTTGGAACTGACACAGCAGGTGCATCAGATGGGACTGCATGATGATATCGTTGACAGTCACGAAGAACGCGAGGCACCAGAAGCCTATATGAAACACGATGTACGTGAAGGCATAACGGAGAGGTGTTTTGTAGTTGTAAGGCACGCGACAGTTCAAGACGAAATTGTAGTCTATGTCGTCAAATAGAGGTGTGACACACCTAAAAGTGCATGAAATAAAGTTATAGCAAGCAGTCATGATAATGAATAAGGCACCTATTATTCATAATTACTGAAAAAAATATTGGGTTAAACCAAAGACTTTGATGACGGATTAAAACTTTGTAGGTTTACCAAATTGCAAAACGTTTATCCTTGTAAATACTACAATGGTCCACTTTTCGACGAAAAGCAATTCTAGTGGCATTTTGGGTAACATTTAACCAAATTTGTTTTATGTTACTGATTTGGCACTCTGAATACGATTTTCGATGTTGGCACTCCCGAATTTCGACCGATAGCTCAGAATTTAAGATGGCGTCCATGAGCTTAACGTTTTGTCAATTTTAGGACTCGGGCTGACTTTTTTTTAGTTTAAGACTGTTAATCGGGTAATATTTATCGAGAAGTATGATTATAATTGTTACAGAGGGGGGGCGTGGCGGCCACCTCCCCGTGGTGCCCCCTGGAAACGCGCTCTAACGAGCGTGGCCAACGGCCGCCCTCCTCTGCCGTGCATCGTGGACGCGGCCGGCAGAGTATTTGCGTCCACCTGCGCTAGCCCTGCGCAGTTGATCGCCGTACGCGGGGAGAACGGGATCCTGGTCGGTTGAGCCGAACGTGGGTCGGAGCGAGTTACCCACGGTCGGCAACACGCCTTCTTTGGCCCGGGATTCTCGCTAAACGGTACCCACGTGAATAGCCAACACGTGGGAATGGGCAACTGGCGAGATGCGGGGAGGTCGGACTCGGCCATGCTGACAGGGCAAGGCTGTTTGGGACCAACCGGGGGGATTTGGATTGTTCCATCCCGGCCCATCAGTTCGAGCCCTCGATGTCGCGCAGTGAGTCCCGACCCCCTTCGCATCTATATCCTCCTGATAGCCCTGGTGTTACTAGCCCTGTACGCTAGTACTCCCCCAAATGTGCGGGCTCCGTGGAGGGTGGGGAATCAGGGGGATGAACAATCTTTTAAACGTTAGTATGGACAATCAAAAATCCGCTGACTCGCCCGCGCCTCAAGGCGCACCCGGTGCAGGAGGGCAACCTCCGGCGCCACCCGTGGAGGCCCCTACCTCCCAACCGTCCTCCGTAAGGAAGGCCCAAGCCTCCTTGAGCGAAGCGGCGGGGGAGCTTAGGTCCCCAGAATTGGCCACTGGCCATCTTTCTAAGCGCCAGGCAAGGCGCAGAGCGAGGAGAGCTCGAGAGAGGAAACCCTCAGGCTCTGCTCCCCACTCTGCAGCTTCAGCCGCGCTTCCCTTGTCCACCGCGACCCTCCAGGTCGCGCCCCTACATCCCCGGGAACAGAATGTGGCCCCCTCGGGTGCTGTGGTTGCGGAGAAATCTGCTCCACCATCGAGCACCCCCATGGAGGTAGTCACCGCCAGTGCTCCCGGCGCGAGTGTCCTGATGGGTCAGCTGAACACTGGCTGGACCCTGATTGACAGGAAGGGCAAAAGCCGGAAAAGGCCTCAGGCGCCGTTGCCACAAGGTGATGGCGCTGCCCCTTCCCGACCCAAGCCCCGACCAAATGGTAGGCAGAGGGCAGCTCGTAGAGCTGCGAGGCGCGCCGAGGCCCGAGCCAAGGCTGCCGCCCCCACTACTGCCCCTGAAATGCCGTCTGCTGGGCCCTCTGTTGTGCCTGTTGCGGGGGGGAGCACCGCATCGAAGGTAACTTCGATCGGGGCGCCCCGAGCCCCCGGGAAGCAGCGAAGGGATCCGGCTGAGACAGCCACAAGCTCGGCGACCGCACAGTCTGCGAAGAGGGCTCGCCTCGATGAGACTCTGTCTCCACGTGGTGAGCCCAAAAAGCCGAGGGTGGGATCGGCGAGCAAGCCCCATCGTACTTACGCGGAGTCCGCGTCCGCTGACCTTGCGGTTGCTGTCACGGCGGCAGCATCCGGCAATCTCAGCCAACAGGACGTGGACTACATTCTGAGCGCCTTCACCGACCGGGTAGTGGAGCAGTCGCTCACTCAACTCGGTTCTGCCGGCCCAGTCTTCAAGGGCAAACCCGTCCACGCGGAAGGTGCCCTGAAGATATGGTGCGGCAACTCGGCAGCGTTGGAGTGGCTTCGGGCGGCAGTCTCCGACATAACACTGCCCGGAGGTGAGGCGCTCACCCTAAAACGACAAACTGAGCTGCCCCGTATGGTGTTAGGAGGCATAGTGCTCCCCGGTGTTTGGGAAGCAGTGAAAGCCGGACGAGCCTTAGGCTTCCAAAACCCGTGGGCCCAAATCCACAGGTGGAGGTTGCTCAAGGTTCTACCTCAAGGCACCGACACATTTATTGTCGTAAGCTTGCCGGAGGATCTGGTAGAGGTCCTGCTGGAACACGAGCGCCAGCTTGCTCTGGTGGTAGGCTCAGTCTACCTGAAGTTCCGGGGACCGAGAGGCAGGTTCACCGCAACCTCCCTGGGAGGACCAGATCCCGATCGCGCGTCCCCTACAACTTTACCGGAGCCCATGGAAGGGACTGCCGTGCCACTGGCTACGGAAACGGAAGCCGTGCGGTCTCCCACCTCGGTCGCTCCTCGGAGCCCTCCGGACAACCCCGTGTTGGAGGAGGGCGGAGAGGAATGTATCGAGGGGTTGGGCGGTCTCACAATTTCCTCCGAGGAGGAAGAGGCGCTGCTGTCGCAAGACAGCACGCCCTTTCTCAAGTTGTAGGGCCCTACAAGCGAACCTCCAGCACAGTCAAACCGCTAAGGCTCAATTGCGGAAATGGCTGGAGGTTCACGACACGGCGATAGCTCTGATCCAAGAGCCGTGGGTCAGGGGAAACAAAATTTGCGGACTCTCCAACATTGGTGGTAAGTTGATTGCTTACAATGATCCGGAGAGCCCAAGAACTGCGATTTATATCAGTAGAAACGTGCCTATTCAACCTTTAACAGAATTCTGTCATAGGGACTTGAGCGCCGTTAGGCTGCTCGAAAGCACAACAAACCCCAGTCTGCCGGAGATGATCGTCGCCTCCGCATACATGCCTGATGACGACGATCCACCACCACCAGAACTGGCAAGGCTCGTCACCTACTGTGAGGAAAAAGGACTGGAGCTGCTAGTTGCAGCAGACTGCAACGCGCACCACTCCCTCTGGGGGATGAAAAACTGTAATGAAAGAGGTAAGACTTTGGTAGAGTACCTATTCACAACCGGTCTCCATCTGTTAAACGTCGGCTCAGCACCCACCTTCGTCACTAGACGGGGTAGGTCCATAATCGACATTACACTAATCACTGAGGGTATCTCGAGTCTTGTATCCAACTGGCATGTGTCCGAGGAAGCCTCGTGCTCAGATCACAGATGGGTAAGATTTGACCTTCAGGTGAATACTCAGGTGACGCCACCACGCAGGAACCCACGCAAGACCAACAGACCCGTCTATTGCAAATCATTGCAAAACGCACTACATAGGGTTGAGGTTCCTGACAGAATGATAGGCGTAGACCTGATAGAAGCACAAGTGGAAGTCCTGACAGGCTGCATTAGAGACTCCTACCAAGAAGCTTGCCCTCTGACCAAACCACCACCAGCCAGCAGTCTAAAGGTAAACTGGTGGGGACCAGAACTGGAGAGGCTCAGGAAAAAGGTCAGAAAGTTTTTCAACAGAGCAATGAACACAAATGATGAACAGGACTGGGATAACTACAAAGCCGCCAAGTCCAAATACAAGAAAAGGATACGATACCGCAGCACTGCATCGTGGAGAAGCTTCTGCGATGGAGTTGAATCGTGTCAGCAAGCAAACAGGGTAAGAAAAGTCCTCTCCAACGGGCCCAGCCAAGGCTTGGGTTCGCTTAAAAAACCCGAAGGCACTCTCACCAGCACGCCAGATGAGACGGAAGATGTTTTACTGCGGACACACTTCCCTGACTGTCGCATTGTATCGACGTTAAGCTGGAACGATGATCCTATACTAGCAACTGAGGAGGACTGGCTTGTCGCAGACAGGGTGGTCTCCACAGATAAGGTAAGATGGGCGCTAAATAGCTTTCAACCCTTTAAGTCAGCGGGCTGCGATGGCGTCTTCCCAGCACTACTACAGTGGGGGGGCGACGCAGTGGTGGTAGCCGTGACCAGGGTCCTCAGGGCATGCCTGGCCCACAAGTATGTGCCACATGCTTGGAGAGAGGTGAAAGTGGTATTTATACCAAAACCAGGAAAGTCTGACTATACGGATCCAAAATCCTTCAGGCCCATAAGTCTCACGTCCTTCCTCTTGAAGGCACTGGAGAGACTCTGTGACAGGGAACTGAGGGAAAACGCACTGAGGGACATACCCCTACACCGCAATCAACACGCGTATAGCCAGGGTAAGTCTACAGAATCGGCCTTGCATGCTGTCGTCAGCAAAATCGAGGCAGCAATACAGAATAAGTCTATGTGCTTAGGCACCTTCATAGATATCGAGGGCGCTTTTGATAAGACAAACTTCAGCAGCATAAGGGCGGCACTTCTGAAACATGGAGCAAACGCCACTATGACCGACTGGATTGAAAACATGCTCCGACAGCGGGTCATCAGACTGGTGAAGGAGGAGACCAAAGCGGCCATGGTAGCAAAGGGATGCCCCCAAGGAGGAGTCCTATCACCGTTACTGTGGAACCTGGTGGTAAATGATTTGATCACCACCTTAAACGGTAAGCACTTCTATACAATCGGATATGCGGACGACTTGGTTATACTTGTGTCGGGTAACTTCACCAATGTTATCTGCGACGCAACTCGAGCCGCTCTGCGAATCGTGGAGCGCTGGTGCAATGAGTACGAACTGTCCGTGAACCCGACCAAAACTGAACTAGTACTGTTCACCAACAAACGCAACTTAGGTAACTACCTACTACCTAAACTCTTCAAAACAGAACTCCACCTATCAACGGAGATCAAGTACTTAGGTGTCACACTCGACAGCAAACTAAACTGGAGCAGCCATCTCACCAAGAAAATAGAGAAGGCAACTATTGCCCTGTGGCAGTGCCGTAGAATGGTAGGTAGGAAATGGGGCCTTAACCCAAAGATAATGCTATGGCTATACACAGCGGTAATACGTCCAATGATAAGCTACGGCGCAGTAGTCTGGTGGCCACGAACGAAGCTATCTACGGTCGTGAGTAAACTGCAACGCTTTCAAAGAATGGCATGCATGGCTGTGACAGGCTGCATGCGGACAACTCCAACTGCAGCCCTGGAAACCATCCTGGACCTGCCGCCTCTGCACCTGTTTATCCAACAGGAAGCAGCTAGTGCTGCAGCCCGTCTAAAACTGCTGTCTCTTTGGAGCACAAACAGGATCCCGCACACTGAGCTCCTGCACGATATCATCGCGGAGGAGCCACTGTTCGCAGCAACGAATGATAGAATCCCTAAACGGTATGTCTTTGACATGAAATACAAGGTACAGCTACATGAGGAGCCCTGGGAGGGTCAGAACCTGAAAGAACTTCGGGTATTTACCGATGGTTCTAAAACAGGCACTAGCACCGGGTATGGGGTCTTCTCCGAGGCAGCTGAGGCGATTGCTGCAAGGGAGGTGCGTGAGTACCCCATCCGCATCCTCTCTGACAGCAGAGCCATATTACAGGCCCTGCAGAGCAGCATGATCACATCGGGGCTCATACTGGAGTGCCAACAAAAACTGACAGAGGTATGTAACCGCGGCGGCGTAACTCTGCAGTGGATTAAAGGGCACAGCAACTCACGCGGCAACGATGCGGCGGATGAGCTTGCCAGGAGAGGGTCAGAGCTAATGGCCGTGGGACCGGAACCTATAATACCCCTCCCATATGGCTGGCTAAGGTCCACCCTGAGGAATCGCACAAGAAATGAACACAATTTGTACTGGTCCGGTCTGGAAACCTGCATGCAAGCGAGGATGGCCCTTCCGGCTACTAACCCTGGTCTGTCCAGAAAGCTTCTGAGACTTGGGAGAGCTCAGCTCCGCAAGGTAACAGCCGCTATTACTGGACATGGCCATTTTAATAAACACCTATTCGCTCTAGGTATCACCGACAGCCCCCTATGCAGAGCGTGTATGGAGGCTGAGGAGACTGCTGCCCACATCCTACTGGATTGCGAGGGGCTGGCACAGTACAGGGTCGTGCACCTCGGTGACCCGAGGTCACTCCAGGAAGTCGTCGGCAACCTACGGGGGCTACTGGGCTTCTTGGAGGAGCTGGGCTGGCAGTGATGCCGGCCAACCACGCAAAATGGGCGCAGTGGTCGCCTGGTTGCGGAAATCAGCCCGCCCCTAACTTCAACTTCAACTTCAATTGTTACAGAGTTTATAAGCAACTAGTTACCCGTTTTATAACGAAAAAGTTCCGCGAAAACCTGTAGTTATTTTGAGTGGATTGTCCTTGTGTTTGGCAAAGTGCATTTATTGATATGGTATTGCATAGACATTATTTTTCTTTATAATAATAACACTAAACTTTTGAAAATAACAGTAATCATTTAATTAACGTCCTCATCATCGTCATGTTTTTTTGAGTTTCTATAAAGTCCAGAATAGAAACACATTGTTCGATTTCAATCCGTTCGGATGCCTGAGCACTCGTAAATACATGTTAAACTATCATTACTTTTGCACAAAATTGAGTAATAGAGGCTCTTATCAGTAAATCCGCATGCCTTAGCCGCGCGATCGAACAATAGGCGATGGCGCGACCAGGTTCTTGCCGCGCTAGCTTCGGAAACGCGCAGGCGCACCGACCTACTGTCAGCGAAAGACGTGTGAGACGGACGGCCGCGCCAGCCGATATGACGGATACGGTTCCAAGACACGCGAAGGATTGCCGCGTGTAGACAGTCTCTCAGGCGGGGACACACCGCCCGGATACTGTCCAAATTGCCACGAAAATGGTCGAAAAAGGTACGCAGGGCGAGCCCATTACGGAATACACACACGGAATATTGTCCGGATAAGCGAGTGTCGCGAGATTTACATATTTAACGCGGATAGGCCGCATTCGACGCACTGTCGCGAAATACGTCATAGGCCATGCGAGAAACGGACCGCTTGGACATAGTTGCACCGCCGCTTGGACCGACGAGTTTGTTGTTTGTGTTTTAGTGTAAAACCAATTGATACGAACGGATACCAAATAATTAGAATAGTCTACTTACGACGGAGCGTGTCCTTATTTGTGGTGGAAAATTTTAGTTATTTGTCTACGCCTTTATGGTCACACTGCCGGCCTTTCACTTCACTACATACTCTTCGTGCAAACGTCATACCTTTTTGCTTGCAATACTTGCGTGTCACTCAAACGTTAATCTATTAAAAAAGGAACCAAAAAATGTAAAATGTTTAAATAAATCTATTATATATAAAAATATTGCTTTTATTTTTCAATTGCTTGAACAACAAAACTGGCGACCGTGACAGGACCTGTTCTTTGGATTTGATAACAGGGCGCTGAGGGTGACGTTGAGGTCAACCGCCGCGTCGTCGGATCCAGCCATCGTACAATTCGGCGATACACTTCAATCGAGCAGCGGACTTCAAGATTGGCTTCAACTCCTTTCGAAACCCCGCCTCAAGAAGAGCCAAGAAGGAAGAATCACGATCTGGCGCCAAAAACGAGCCGAGCGGCTAAGCAGAGGTCAAGCCGAGGGCACCGAAGAATCGCGTCGGTTCTGCCAGATAAGAGCGAGCCCGTTCCTTTATCTTCTTTCCTAGTGTCCATACCTACTACGATTACGTGGTTCCGAGAGATTAATTCCTCGTAATTTTCCCAAACTTCGCATAAAGTAACTATGTACCTACCCACTTATAATTTTTGTTTGTAAGGTCTTCATTTTGTCTAGCTATATGTAATAGCACCTATTTAAATCTTTCTTTTCAAACTTTAAACTACATTATATTCGTTGCGAAAGCTAAGACATCACCTTGCAAAACTTATATTTTTCATATTTTTGTGCTTCCTACCTACATACCTACTTGTTAGTTGAATAACTATCTAGCTTATGATAAAGAGGCACCTAAATCAACTACCAAGGAAGCCTAAATAATAATTAACACAAGATTTTCATGCCTATATTAGAATAAGAAATATAAATACATACCTACGTCTTCAAACAATTGATGTAAACAAACCTGCTGTTATTAACGCATTTCTGTTGCTGCACATCCCCACCTTGATTACAAATTATTTAAAAATGACATTTTTTTTCTTTATATAAAAAAATGATAGTATTTTCCCTGTGCACTAATTATTTGTTTTAGTGCTTTTAATTTAATTTCCACTTAAAACCACAACTTTCATTACATCCGTGTATTTTCTATAGATTTAGATTCTTTCGTTTCTCAATTCCAGTGCTCGCGATAAGAACGGGCAGCTGTTCTCATCCACCCAACGTCGTCGCACGCACTGCACTTACAGCGTGCTAACCTTGACTGTGCACCGGCTGCCATCAGATCTGCTGATCATCAACGAGTCAAGGAGCGTGTCGTATGCAATTTTATTTATCTACATAACTAGATAACAATCGTGTTTGCTTTGGTTTGCTAATATTGACACAATGTTGGAATTAAAGGAATCTAAGTTAAGGCGCTCGTCAATTAAAGGGCGCGTAACCAAATTCAAAAATTATTTAGATGAATTTCGAAGTGAAACAAAAATAACCACATTGGAGATTATGCAAACTGAACAATAAGTTATCTAAATTCGAAGTGTTATTCACTGAATTTGATACGGTGCAGAATCACATAGAAACACTTAATGAACAAAATTTTGATTAAGAATAAGATGAAAGAGATGCTATTGAGCAAGATTTTTACCATTGCATCGCAGTAGCCAATGAATTTATTTCTAGGCATACCAGTACCCTAAAGCCAAGTAATAGTCACTGTGATCAGAGTTGTCATAATTGTTCAAACAATAGTCCTCAAGGTGATCATGACGTCTTGGGATTTCGCTTGCCTGTTATAAAAATTCATAATTTCGACGGAACGTACTATAAATGGCTAGAATTTAGGGATACATTCCAATCACTAATCCATAACAATGATAAAATAAAAAACATTCATAAGTTTCATTACCTAAATTCATACTTAGAAGGCGAAGCTGCGCGCGTGATCAGTAACTTAGAAGTCACTAACGATAATTATGCTCAAGCATGGAAACTTTTGTGTGAGCGTTATAATAACACTCGACAATTAGTAAATTATCATTTAAAGTCCTTGTTCAACATTGAGCCTGCGCGCGAATCTGATAAGTCTATTAGATATTTAATTGATCACGTAACCAAAAATTTAAGGGCACTAAATACATTAGGCCAGCCCACTGACCAATGAGATACAATCATAATATTTATATTCTCAGCGAAATTAGACAACAATACTAGCATGAAATGGGAAGAACATAGGAATACAGTGACAAGCATGCCTACTTTAGACGATTTTATAGGCTTCCTTAAAAATCGAGCCGATGTTCTAGAAACAGTCTATAGAAACAAACAGGAATAATTCGTAAAACGTACCCCAGAAGCTCCTACTGTATCTCGTCCTAAGGTTCAGTCTAAGTCCTTTTTTGTATCTCCCAGTGAAGCAATTTCGCAACCAAAGGTTAAACCTTGTTTGGTGTCTGATGGTAACCATCGAATCTATGACAGTGTCACTTTTAAATCAAAAACTCTTGAAGAAAGAATTTCCCAAGTGTTATCGCTAAGTTTATGCCACAATTGCTTGCGACGCGGTCACGAGTCTCGCTCGTGCAGATTGCCTGGTGCTTTTAGAGTTTGTAGAAAACGCCACAACTCTCTTTTGCACAGGGAGCCTGAGGCTGAGATACCTGACGCCTTGCAGTCTATCTCTATGTCAGCTACTTACTTTTCGGAGACTTTTCTTTGTACCGCATTTGTCGAATTAGTAAATCCTAAGACAAACAAGGTGTTAACTACTAAAGCCCTATTAGATAGTGGCAGTGAAATGTCGTTTATAACAGAAAATCTAAAAAGGGAATTAGATTTAACTATCGAGAGTTCAAATAATCATAGCGTCACAGGTATTGGTAAAACTCCCCTAAAGATAAAAACTGATCGTTGTGTTGTCAGTCTTTAGTCCGAAAATTCTCCATTCAAGGCGACAATATTCTGCTTGATATTGCCACAAATATCGGGTAAAATGCCTAAATCGTTCATTGATTCCAAACGTTTCAACTTATCCAATTTTTAAGTAGCGGACCCCAGCTTTAATGAGCCATCAGATATAGGTATGCTGATCGGTGCTGATATCTTTTGGGACATCATAGGTTCTAAACAGCACTCTTTAGGAAAAGGTAACCCTATCTTACGTGATTCCAAATTAGGATGTATCATTGCAGATCCCATGCAGAGTTACGCTTCGGAACCTAAGGAGGTTCAATGTAATTTTGTTAATTTAAATAATGAGTTCACTAAGTTCTGGGAACTAGAGAGCGTACCAAAAAGACCTGTACTCACCGAACAAGAAAAGGCGTGTGAGCTTCATTTTCAGACAAACACCAGGCGCTGCGAGGATGGCCACTTCTCTGTCAAACTTCCCCTCATTGATGAACCCGAATGCTTAAGTGACTCTTACCATATGGCTAAAAGGAGGTATTTTAGTTTAGAGCGCCGATTTAAAAAGCAGCCCAAGTTGGCTATCCCTTACAAGAAATTTATCGAGGAATATGCACAACTTGGTCATTTTTCAGAGGCTCCAGTCCAACGCCCTGACCATGCTTACTTTCTTCCACATCACCCAGTAATAAGAGAGCAAAGTGAGTTTACTCGTCTTCGCGTCGTATTTGATGCATCTGCTCGTACGTCCTCAGGTTTGTCTATAAATGACATTCAAATGACGGGCCCTACAATTCAAGATTCCATATTCGGTATCCTTATACGGTTCAGGGAACATTGCTACGTTCTCTCTGCAGAGAGAAAAAATGTATAGACAATTATGGATCAATAAATCAGACCGTAATTTAAGTCTTATAATTTGGCGCGATGAGTCTACGCAGCCTTTAAAAACGCTGCAATTGAATACTGTTACCTATGGTTTCTCTAGTGCAAGCTTCCTAGCCACTAGATGCCTCTGCAGCTGGGCGAAGATTTTAATGATGAGTTATTAAAGACGGAAGGATACAGAAGGATTTTTACATGAACGATTTGCTAACAGGTTTTCAAGACGAATCCAGTTTTATTTCGATTCAGCAGGTACTTGCAAAATTATTGGCTGCAGGGGATTCCGCTTAAGAAAATATAGGTCTAACTTAACTATTTCAATTTTCCAAACTCTGTTTCAAGGAGAAGGTAACCTGATGCTCAGTAAATCTACAAATACGCTCGGTCTAGACTAGAATCCGAAAACAGATAGACTTCAATTTCCTATCAAGTTTGCTTCCGACGAAAAAATTTCAAAACGTAGCATTTTATCTACGGCCTTCAAAATATTTGACCCTAAAGGGCTTCTATCTCCATGTACAATAATACCTAAAATGCTCATACCATAGTTATGGACCTTAAATCAAGACTGGGACGAACCAGCTCCTGAAAAAATAAAAAATGTTTGGCTTAAATTCATTTACAACATGTCTAGTATCACCTCTCTAGGCATACCTAGGTTGATATTATCTGAAAACACAAATTTTATCGAAATGCATTGTTTTTGCGACGCATCCCAACGTGCCTACGGTGCTTGCATTTATTTGCGATCCATTAACTACGATAACAAAGTCACATCGCACCTACTATGTGCAAAATCTCGCGTAGCACCTACTAAACTTACTACTATCCCCAGACTAGAGTTGTGCGGTGCCTTACTTGCCGCACAACTAAGCAACACAGTCACACACGCTCTACGTCTAAAAATATCCCGCCATGTCTATTGGAGTGACTCTACTGTTGTGTGTTGGTTAAAAGCCAGTTCTAATAAACTGAAAACTTTCGTAGCCAACAGGGCAGCTACTATAACCGAACTTACCGATCGTAATGCATGGTATCACGTGCCTACGGCCTGCAATCCGGCAGATCTACTGTCTCGTGGTGTAGAACCCCAAGATATTAGCAACTATAAATTATGGTGGCACGGACCCGATTTCTTACATCAGCCAGAGTCTACATGGCCTTCAAATTTAACAGAATTGAGTTTTGATTTACCTGAAATAAGGGTTAACTTTACTGTTGTTGACGTCGAGCCACCGGTAATCAATATGAATCAATTTTCCAAACTGAGGAATTTACAAAATATGTATTCCTACGTTTTACGCTTCACACATAACACTAAAAATCCAAGTAGTAAATATTCTGGACCACTAAAAGTTCATGAGCTTGATAATGCTCTCATGTCTTTAGCAAAATTAGCTCAAAGGTATTGTTTCGAAAAAGAAATTGGTTTTTTAGAGAAAGGTAAGGCTCTTAGTTCTAAATCAAATATTACGTCCCGAGCTCCATTTTTGGACAACAAAAGAACCCTAAGTGTAGGTGGTCGTATTCAAGCTGCTGAGTACAACTATAAAACTAAACATCACATGTTATTGAAGACCGATCATCACCTCACTAAGCAATTTTTAAACAAGAACACGAACGTCTGCTGCATGCTGGTCCGCAACTTTTGTTATCTTCCATCAGGTCCCGCTTCTGGCCAATTGGTGGTAGAAATTTTGCACGTCGTACCGCGCGCTCATGCACTATCTGCTGTAGATTCAGAGGACGTGCTATGAAAAATATGATGGGTAACTTACCTGCGGAAAGATTGATGCCTGATTTTCCCTTTCTTACGGTAGGAACTGATTTCGCTGGATCATTTATCAATCAATCAATCAAATATGCTTTATTGTACAATTACAAAATACAAGTACAGAATAAATAGTAAAATTTTAAATTGTACAATGTAGGCGGCCTTATTGCTTTAAGCAATTTCTTCCAGGCAACCAAGAGAATGGATACAATTAAATAAAAGTATGGGCTGTGCAAAGCAAACATATGCAACAATATTGAAAATAGAACAATTTACTATATAATATACATATAAAAAATATAATAATAAAATCTAAATCATAATACATCATGTACCTAATAAAAATACTATACAAAATAAAAATAATAATATAAACTTTACTTACATATTATAAAAATATATACTAATAAATATTGATCAGTAAGACAAGGAAAATAGTGCGAATAGGTTGATTGAGGACATATTAAGAAGTATTTTTTAACTTGATATTTAAACGAGTTAAGAGAAGGAGCTTGTCGGATAGAAACGGGAAGAGAATTCCAAAGCTGGATAGCTTGTATAGTGAACGAGTGAGCGAAGAAGTTAAGTAGAGTGAGTAGGAATGTACAGGCAGAGATTGTCAGAGGAGCGGAGAGTACGGTTATGAGTAGAGGAGAGAAACTGAAAGGTCTCTTTGAGGTAAGAGGGTGTTTTAGAATTGGACAGGATAGAATACAGAAGGGAAAGGATATGTAGGTCCCTACGACGGCGGACGGGAAGCCACTTAAGTTTACTTCTGTATTCAGAAACATGGTCGTATTTACGTAGACCGAATATAAACCTAATGGAAACGTTTTGGAGACGTTCAAGTTTGCTATAGAGAACTCCCGTGAGATCAGGATAGCAAGCGTCAGCATAATCAAGGAGCGGAAGAAGAAGGGTTTGTGCTAGTGTAATTTTTGTGGCTGTAGGAAGGAAGTTCCGCAAACGGTTTAAGGACCTGACAGAACCAAATATTTTCCGGCTGACTTCGGCAACCTGAGGTTCCCAAGATAGCGTTCGGTCAAAGTAGATGCCGAGGTTCCTCACCTTGTCACTGTACGGTACTCTTACATCATCAAAAAAGACGGCCGGGAGGCACCCAAAATCAATCCGTGAAATATAGTGGGAACTTCCTATGACAATATTTTGAGTCTTCGACGGGTTAATTCTAAGACCAAACGACCTGCTCCAATCCGATATTAAAACCAAGTCTCTGTTGGTCTGGCAGATGGCATCTGAAAGGTCTGCCGAATCTGTCTGGGTATAAATTGGCAAATCATCCGCGTACAAGTGATAAGGTGATTCTAGTTCAACAGAAATGGAATTTATAAATACAGCTAAAAGAAGCGGTGAAAGCACGCCACCCTGAGGGACCTCAGCAGATGCAGCACACCATCCGGAAATGGTATTGTCAATCCGAACACGCTATCGACGTCCATGCAGATAGCTATGAAACCAGTCAATAGCTGTCTGGGCAACGTTCAGAGAGCTCAGCAACCCTAATAGGATGTCATGGTCAACTGTGTTGAACGCATTGCTAAAGTCAAGCAGCGTTAAAACTGTAAGCTGCTGCTGCTCCATACCATGTCTGATGTCATCGGAAATTTTTATCAGGGCAGTAGTGGTGCCGTGCCCAGGACGGAAGCCAGACTGAAGAGGATTAAGTAGGTTATTTAGGACAAGAAATTGAGAAAGTTGAGAATGTATAAGTCGTTCAAGAGCTTTAGATAAGAAAGGTAAAATAGATATAGGTCAATAATCAGAGAACAAGGAAGGATTAGATTTTTTAGGTAGGGGAATAATTTCAGCTTCTTTCTATATTTCAGGAAAAGTTCCAGAAGAGATTGATTTATTAAATATTACAGTGAAGATAGGCGACAGAATATCAATAAGAGGCATGATCATACGATGACTGATACAGTCAACTCCGATGGCATGAGACGCGATAGAAATTATGCTTTTCTTGACATCGGTAACAGAGAATTGACTAAAGGAGAAGGGGGGGAAAGCAGGTTTTGTTTTTTGGCTGAGTTGGAAAAGTGTATCAGCTTTCACATTGGGGTCTATGGAGGAAGAAGAAGAGAAGTTTGCGTTCAAAGTGTCAAGATCGACATCTTTGGGAAGGCTATCACCGTTGCGAGACTTGCCGACACCAACAGACCGGAGAAACTTCCATACTTTCGCAGGATTGCCCTGCTCCACGGATCGATTTATGATAGCAGACAGAAAAGGCCGTGGTCGCAAAATTACAAAATGTTATATATGTATATTTGTATGCTTTAGGTATAAGTGTATCCATTTAGAAGCAGTAAGTGAACTATCAAAAGATGCTTTTATCTTAACTCTAAAAAGATTCATAGCACACAGAGGTGTCCCAAAATAGATTTTTTGTGACATTGGTAAAAATTTTGTTGGAGTTTCAACAGAAATTAAAAATTTTATCAAATTAAACAAAGACAATTTAACTGATTTTGCTATCGGCGAAAGCATTGAATTTCGCTTTTCACCTGCATACGCTCATCACTTTAATGGTCTGATGGAGGCCGGTGTAAAGTCAGCCAAATTTCACATTAAAAGAATACTAGGGAACACCCACCTAACCTACGAGGAATTATCTTCTTTGTTTTGTGGAATTGAATCCGCTCTCAAGAGCCGCACGATTTGTCTTTTGAGTACCTCTCCCAACGAATATTGTCCCCTCACTCCGGGTCACTTCTTGATTGGAAGACCACTGCGATCGCTTCCTTCTCCAGACTACATCGATTTCAGCCCAAATAGCTTGAACAGATATCAGTGTCTCGAGCAAATTAAACAACATTTCTGAAAGCGCTGGACTCAAGAATACGAGTGTGTCAAACTAAAAGGCCTCCAGTTGAACGACCTCGTACTAATCAAGGAGAACAACACGTCTCCACTAAACTGGCGTCTTGGCCGAATTTGCAAGCTGTTTCCTGGATCAGATGGAATTTCTCGTGTAGTCGATGTTTCTACAATCAATGGAATTATTCGACGAGCAATCAACAAAATTTGCAAATTGCCTATGGAGGATGAGAAGCTTTGAAAGCTGCGGAAGCTTTCAAAGGGGGGGAGAATTATGTCTACGCCTTTATGGTCACACTGCTGGCCTTTCACTTCTCTACATACTCTTCGTGCAAACGTCATACCTTTTTGCTTGCAATACTTGTGTGTTGTAACACCCCACCAGCCTATACATACAAGTATATATAAATATAAATATAACTAACTAAACCTACCTATAATACGCATACATACATACAACATACAACCTACCGCTTTCTACTTATAAGAAGTATGTAAGCTATACTTGATTTTTATTGCATTTTAAAATACGATTAAACGTTTGGCCCGATCGTCTAGAGAACCCTAATTCGTGATCGCAGTAACTCAGAGTCTTTTTGAAGGTGAATGACAAGTTATTTTTTTAAGAGATTAATCTATCACGTTGTGTTTGGACGAACGATGTAGTCTAACCCGTAATTTTGAAGTATTTCGCGCGGAACCCTAGTTTCCCTACTGTGATTGGTCCCTATTTTGGGCTCCCCCAAATTGGGGAGGGTAGCTAGCCCCCAGTGCTCGGAATAACGCAATACTTGGCTGACGTCAGTACTGCATTATTTTGGTGATTAAAACAATGTACATCTAATTCAAAGTAATTGAACGAGCGATTTTAGCTCTAAACAGATAATTACTATTACGTTGAGCCCCGCTAGCTACTGTCTCCTGCAGGCCACTAAGGTACACGATCGGAGTCCACCCCGCTTCAAGTGTAATTTAATTAAGCTACACGACAATGTAAAGTGTACTATGCCGTGTTCCACCCGAATCCCAAAGCTAGTGTATATAAAACGCTTGTGAGGCGCTTTATTATACGTGTATAGTGTGAACTATAGCTGAGTCTTTACAGCCATAGCTTGTCCATCCCTATTCGACAGGTAGGATTAATACCTTCGAACAGCGATTGATCGCGAATACATATTAGCACTAGGTACTAAAACAAAGTAGATATTCCGCCTTGAATGTCGCTCATCCTGTGAGAAGAGCACCACGGAACGTGAATTAAGTAGATAAACTACTAATTTGGTTCTTAGACCTGAAACTGTGCCATACAGTTGTATATAATGGTATAAAGACCTACGGTCTATATAGCTAAGCGAAATGGACACAATATCCACCGTGCCGTCGGCTCCAAAATAATACATAGTGTTAAAGATCTGTCTTTAGACGTAGTAAACCCTTGATAAAGGGCGAAAGTACTGACAGTCCAGCAGGTTTGCTAAACGTAAAAGAACAACGAACCAACACAGTCGCAACCCATTGTGACACCCACGCGAATCATAGTCGCAGCAACACAATTAGGTCAAAGCGAAAAGGCGTGTAAGCCAAGTGTTTGGTTGAGACGCTAGTTCAGGACGCAATAGAAGCCGACAGGACGCGGACACCGTGAGCACCCGTCCATAATAATCAAAACTGTAGAATAGATTTAGTTTCTAAAACTAGCACATATTAACTGACCCTGGCTACGGTTACCATCAGGATGGGTCGGCTACCTTCATCATAATCGGTCTTACTATAATCACTATTAGTAAGGCGCGAACGCCCAAATCATTTGTTTGTTTGCCCAATACTTTCCTAAACGCTCGGTCCGATTTGGGTGAAATTCTGCCGAGGCATGCTTGTGATAAGCTACAGATAGGACCTACCTATCTATAATTACATTAGTATCAGAATAGGCGAAGCTCGAACGCCTATAATTTGTTTGTTAGTCCATTACATTTATCCCATAAAAGTGTGGACAGATTTAGCTAAAATTTGGTAAAATTAGGAGTTGTTCATATCTATGAACCACTAAACTACATAACTAGCCCATATTGCATGGAGCTTGGTGAACAGCCATCTCAAGTATGACATAGGCCTTCCCCTGCGACAGCATAGCGCCGTACTATCTCGAATGAGATTAGTGAACTGAGTGGACCACGTGCTCGCGGAACCCTAAAGCTTGTGATACCGCGTGTCACCTGCAGTGACGGCAGTTCGATAAAGTAAAACGTGGCATCGCTTAGACCTACCTACTACTTATTCTCTAATATGACTTGTTTCTTCCTAATAGCGATATTCCAAAACCTAATTCGCTATTCCCTAGTAATAGATTATTAACTAGATTTCCTACATATCGCAAACACCCTAACTCAGCCCTAGTTGTTCCCTATCCTAGCGAGATAGCTAAGTTTTACGAGAACTAAATTTTATTTTGATGTCCATGTTTCAACAAACAGTTACAACTCGTGGCGGCTTTATTCGTCTTTCCCCCGGGGTACTAAACCAACCGTGCCTTCGAGATGAACCAATTAGGTGTAGTGTGTCATGGTGTGGTGAGTACCTAAAGCTAACTTGTGTCCTAGTTCCCTACGGCTAAAGTGTACCTGCCCTGAATAAGAAATGCCGCTGCCACGACAGACCAGGTCTGCCGCTTCGCTGCACCTCCTAAACAGTGTGTTTGGATGGGATTTGGATAGGTTAGGCCTGTCCCAAATACGGTGGCTCCGTACATGAGTGCGCTAACGCATGTCCAACCTGTGGTCCTCATGTCGGTAGGTCGTAAGATGGTACAGTCAGGATGTTCCGGCCATAACCAAACTTGGGTCGCTAGCCAGGCAAGCCCTCCTGTCAGCTTGCTTTCGGCACTTGCATTGATAAACCCACGCTTCGTTGTCACGGTTACGTATCCACGTGAATTAAATCAACTAGCCTTCCTGAAAACATGAACTACCAACCTGGTCACTTGACGATACCTTCAGCTAGCAACCGACCTGGCATCTTGTTTCAATTCCTAGATCCCAGCTCGATTGCCCACTGTACCTCACTTCCTAACTGCACTAAACTATGGCTTGATCCCAGGTAGGAGCCTGAACTTTCGAAGGCAAATAACTAGGATTTCGGCCACACTAAATTCTATTCTAAACTCATAATATAAAGTGAGATTCCTAAGTTAATTCGCGACTAATAAATACTTGGCGTGACACTTGCCCGGGGCGTGCGGCAGCTGTTCTTCGGATACGTCCTCCTCCTGTGATGGTCTGTTCGACTGAATGCCGCTGCGTCCGCGTGTCCGTGGTTTTAAAAGCTTTCACACAGATGCAGCCTCGACAGCGCGCGGGCCGCCGCACACATACATCCGACCTCGTGGTCGATCTGCGCGAGCGCCGGCCGCTGTCCGGACGCAGACAGGGCGACGCCACTATCCCTTTGGCCTCGGTTTTCGCGCCATTTATTACCTAAGGCAATCTGTTATAACGTGCGCACCGCGTGGTTCGAATGACGACCGACAGGCGGCAGCCTGGCTTCTCGGAAATAGTCCCTGAGCTAATTTGTTCCAATAACTGTCTATTCACTCGACTCGAGGTTAATCCTCACCCGACTGAATAAAACTTAGTTATGTTTTTCCCAATAGACAGATTCCTTTTAGTCTATCAAGACTTACTGTAATACCTATAGATATTTATTTATACATATGGATCCGTTACAGTGTTAATCTATTAAAAAAGGAACCAAAAAATGTGAAATGTTTAAATAAATCTATAATATATAAAAATATTGCTTTTATGTTTCTATTGCTTGAACATTATTGTATAATATACCTACGGGAGCTTGACTTACGTTAGGCATGTCTCGGAGCATGGTCGGGTGGAAGTACGCAACGAACTCAGCGAGAAGTATCAGTGGATCCTACTATGAAGCTGGGGTATCTCACACAATACTCGATACACACACTATTCATACAAAACTAAACATTTAGCTAGGCAGTCTCAACTACCCCTTCTGGCAAGCCGAATATCGGGAGTCTGCAAATCCGATCAGAGCTGCCATCGATAAGTGAGTATTTGTAACTTATTTGTGTGATCTTACTTTGTAGCTGTAGAAATTTGAACCCCATAACGCGTGTGGGCATTTCCTACCACGAGTACCTGGTACTTAGACATTAGGTATTTGACCAATAATTGACTCATCAGGCTCATTACTCGTGTATTATTTACTTATTAGTAGTAGCCTTCGTATACTACGACGTATATACTATGTCCTAGTCTTAATTTGACCAATTTTCAGAATGGCTGTCCTTAGTTAGAGACGTTTGAAATCGTGGCAATCTTGGTGGGTGTTCTGTGGTGATTCGTCCACTTCCCCTCCTTTTCCCCTCGTTTGTTACTTCGGACTGGTAGCAGAGACTGTTAGGGACTTTTGTAGATTAAGTTGCGCGGTGTTACTGCTTACGCTTCAATGAGCTTCCCTATGTCCCGGGAACGTAAATCGAACATTGAGGTATATAAATTTTATAAATTATAAAATTACAAATTATAAAAATTACAAGTTATAAATTAAATATTATAAAAATTACAAATTATAAAAATTATAAATAAAATATTATAAAAATTACAAAATATAAAAATTACAAATTATAAATTATAAAAATTACAAATTATGAAAATTATAAATTAAATTAAATATAATAAATAATTTAAATTATAAATATTACTAATTATAAATATTACTAATTATAAATATTATAAATTATACAATTACAAATTATGTTATAAATTAAACATTATAAAAATTACAAATTATAAAAATTATAAATGAAATATTATAAAAATTACAAAATATAAAAATTACAAATTATAAATTATAAAAATTACAAATTATGAAAATTATAAATTAAATATAAAAATTACAAAATATAAAAATTACAAATTACAAAAAATTTTAATTATTAAAATAACAATATTACAAATTATAAATATCACAAATAATATATCACAAATTATAAAAATTACAAATTATAAATATTACAAATTATAAAATAAAGATTATATTAATTACAAATTAAAAAAAATACAAATAATATTTTTTACAAATTATAAATATCACAAATTATAAAAATTATAAATTACATCAATTACAAATTATAAAAATTATAAATTAAATATTATAAAAATTACAAAATATAAAAATTATTATATTTTGTAATTTTTATAATATTTAATTTATAAGTTCCATAATTTGTAATTTTTATAATTTATAATTTGTAATTTTTATATTTTGTAATTTCTATAATTAATAATTTGTAATTTTTATAATTTATAATTTGTAATTTTTATATTTTGTAATTTTTATAATATTTAATTTATAATTTGTAATTTTTATAATTTATAATTTGTAATTTTTATATTTTGTAATATTTATAATATTTAATTTATAATTTGTAATTTTTATAATTTATAATTTGTAATTTTTATAATTTGTAATTTTAATAATTTATAATTTTAATAATTTGTAATTTTTAAAAACTAGAAAATTGAGGTGAAAAAATAATGGAATACCTTGACATCTTAACAATATGAAAATAGTAACGAATGACACTATCTGAGTGAGCGAATTGACTTTACACAGATAGTATTTTTTAAACATATTATCTTACCCAAAAATAATAACGCAGAAAATTACTCCAAACAGTATCTGTAGGTACCTGTCGCTTTTCTTCACCCAGAATTGGACGATGTCCTCGCGCGTCGTCGTTGCCACGTCTAAGTACCGTGACTCCATCGACATAGCGAGATTCTTGTAGATATATTTGTTATTCACCTGCAATAACTTCGCTTTCATCACCATAACAATAATAATCATCAACAGCGACTACTATCGCAACCACATTATCTGCAAACATTTTTGCCGCTCATCGCAACCTTAACACCAACCTCACCACCTAAAAACTCTAAAACTTATTTTGACGTTAATTTCTCAGTGTTTAAAATTAATCAAGTTTATATAATCATCATCACCAACCCGCACTGGGCCCGCGTGGTCGACTAAGGCCTGATCGCCCTAATTCAGGGTAGGCTCGAGCCCCTCGGTGGGGACGTATATGAGCTGATATGATGAATCATCATCATCATATCAACCAAAAGACGTCCACTGCTGGACAAAGGCCTCCCCCAAGGATTTACAAATTACAAATTACCCGATGATGTGTTAAATTTTTCAGAAAAACAGTTTAAAAATTGTATCAAAAGAACTCTTTGTAAAAAAGGTTATTATAAGGTTATTTTTAAATGACAAAAATGTATGGGTAGACAGTGTTTCTTATATCAACACTACTAATCATGTTTAATAGTAATAAAATGATGACCAACCTAAGAATTGATGTGGAAGCGATGCGACATGACAAGTCTAGTATTTCTTTTAATAAATATTTTTATCTTAGCATTGACCTGAGTGGATGTTCGTGCGGATGGTGGCGCATCGGGAGCCGGGTCGTTCCTTTCTCTCTAATATGTTTGATGGGAGCGATCGCTGACTCTCGCGTTATACTCGTGACCGGGTGCTGTCCGTGTGAACTGGCCTACTCTTGTTAAATGCATTAAATGATTTTTATGTATGTCACCGATAAATAGCAAGAATCGTAAGTTGATCAATTTTCTAGTTAGTTGATTAACTGACGAAAAATAACAAACGTTAGTAGAAATGTATTATTTAACGCAGTGCATTTTAGCTAATTGGTCAACTTACAGTACCTGGCAGTAATTTAATAATTTACGATTGTGCCACAAGTAAAATCATCCACTAACGGGCCAATCGTTGCTCAGTGTACTATTTAACGGTATACTATTACCCGTCACATAATACACTGTTCTCTGATTGGTCGAGGGCATTTTATAAGCATTTGGCTAGTGTTTATTCATAGAGATAACAAACACTTAGATATGTTATTTTAATAAAGATCATGTATATTTTTTTTATATTTTATATTTATTATTATTTAGCCATACAGTTTTATGACTTAGTATAATAAAAGGAAAAATATTTTAAATAACAAAAGATACTTGAGCTCAGATATTAATTATCACTTATTAACCTAATAAGAATTATAGTTAGTTTAATCAGTAAGTACAATCAGTCTGAATATCTATTATTTGTACTTATTCGTATTTCACTTATTTATTACTACATGTTAATGATTTACGGCATCTAGAGTTACACAAAACTTTGGCTTTTTGGTGGCGGCCGGGTGGCGGGCGGGGAGCAGTGTAAAAGCAAGCACGTGAGTCGTTTAACCAATCAACGTACACCTCGCCTTCGTCGGATGATCTTACGACAAGGCGCCGTAAATTAATCAATTTACTAAAATACATACGTTAAATAATACATTTTAACTGCTGTTTATTATTTTCCGGGAGTTGATCAACTACCTTGAAAATTGATCAACTTACGAGTCTTGTTATTTTCCGGTGACATGTATAACTTTTCGTGTCATATTGTTTTCATGGTCTAATGACATAATTTGGTTTATATCGAGAATTTAATTTTGACGTTATTAACTAATTATTGTTTATTTCTTGATGCTTCACAAATTACATTGTTATTATTATTTTATGACTATCAGAAAGAGTGTAATTTGCACCTATTTTGAATAAATATATTGAATTGAATTGAATTGAATTTCCACGACAACCGGTCCTGCGCTGCCCGCATCCAGCGGTTTCCCGCGACCTTCACCAGGTCATCAGCAAAATATAGGATATACATTAATAAAACTTAAAGAAACCAAATTCCTGTCCAACATCTTGGATTAAAAACAGATAGGTACCATTTTCGTAACCAGCACCCGAATCCCGAATCATCGTATGAGAAATGAAGATATCCATAGGAGAACCAAGGTAACCGCATAGCTCATAGAATCGCTAAGTGGCAGTGAATGGGGCACATAACTCGTAGAGTGTGCGTCGGGACAGTAGAATTCTCGAGAAGCAACCGTGCTCCGAAAATGGTAGCGTAGGCAGGCTTCCCACACGGTGGACCGACGAACTGGTGAAGCTTGCTGGAAGCGGATTGCTCAGGACTAGTAGTTGTAGAAAATCCTTGGGGCAGGCCTTTATCTAGCAGTGGACATCTTTCGGCTGATATGATTATGATGAATCAGTTAGTATCCCAAAAAACTTGAAAAATTACACCCACTTTTTTTTCAAAATGCATATTAACCGTCTAATTCGATTTCAAAATTGATGTCATTTGCATAATTAGCATACCAAAAAACTTTAAAAGTTTATTTTTTAAGCATTCGTGCCATATTCATCATTACAGCTCATATACGTCCCCACCGAGGGGCTCGAGCCTACCCCGAATCAGGGCGATTAGGCCTTAGTCGACCACGCGGGCCCAGTGCGGGTTGGTCGACTTCACACACAACGATGTTTTCCTTCACCGTTAAAGCAATCGGTAAGTATGTACGTACTCGTAAGTTTTTGAAAAACTCATTGGTACATTGGCCGTCCAGATTTGAACCCGGTACCTCTGGTTAGATGGACCGAGTCGTTACCGGTTGAGCCACCGACGCTTTTTTAACCACGTGCCATATTATTGTATTTAAATCCACAAATAGAAACAATTGGCTAACCATGGTTAAACGTGGTTAAACTGCCCAACCATTCGTTTTTACCGCTTCATTGCTCAAACAATACTTTTAGGATTCCGTACACCCAAAGGGTGACAAACGGGCCCCTAGTTCCAATCCATATACTGTGTATTATAACTAAGCCTCCGCTGTCTGTCCGTCTGTCAGCGGGCTGTATTTTATAAACCGTAATGGGTAGAAAGTTGAAATTTTCACAGAATAGGTATTTCTATTGCCGCTATAACAACAAATACGCGGACGGAGGTTGCTAGGCAACATAAAAGAGGGCGGCAATTATTGGTGAAGTAACAATATAGTAATCATCATCATATCAGCCTATATCATCATCATATTATAGTCCACTGCTGGACAAAGGCCTCCCCCAAGGATTTCCACGATGACTGGTCCTGCGCTGCCCGCATCCATCGGCTATCCACGATATTCACCAGGTCGTCGGTCTAACGAGTGGGAGGCCTGCTTACGCTACTCGGGAACTTTACTGCCCCAACGGCCATCTGTTCGACGACCTATGTATGCCCTGCCCACTGCCACTTCAGTTTAGCGATTCTGTGATATATTTCGGTTACTTTGGTTCCCCTGCGGATCTCCTCGTTTCTGATTCGATCAGAGTAACTCTGAGCATAGCACGCTCTATTGCCCTTTGGGTGACCTTGCAATAATAATAACAACAATAAACAATATAGTAATATAAGGAGATAATATATATCAAATTTTTACAAATTTCTCTAAAGTGTTTCTAGTTCAGTGGTTACAGGTCACAAACCGAATGGCCCGAGTTCAAAACTTGTATTTTTTTATTGTTTTAACTTATTTTTCATATCATGGGCTTAATTTTAAGTTTTTAAATCTGAAAATTCGGTTTTAAACAAAAAAAATTGTTCACATACCTAGAAGACTGAGCATTGCTTGGCATATATCGTAAAAACGGTAATATAGGTATATGAGCGTGAAACCTGGTGTTATTATAGTACTAATCCTGATCTAAAACGACAAATAACAAAAACCTGATATGTGTGAGTTGTATTTGCGGTAAGTGTTCGGAACTCAATAAAAAAAGTATATTTATCTCGCTTGCGTTGATCTCTTTTGTTTCTAATGTGAATAGGTATTTTTAACTGCCCTTTAAAGTAGTGATATGTAATATACTGGGTGTAACAAAATTGGTGTAGGTCCCGTTAACTGGGGCTTCCACTCATCATACTGAACAACTATTGTTCAATGGCTTTACAAAATAAGCAAAAAAAATGCATACAAATCGATCAGCTGATCGACCAATTTTGTGCATTTTTGTATGAAGTGTCCAATTATTATTTTTTAAATCGATTATGGGTTCTTTGGGGAAAGTTGTTCAGTATGATGAGCAGAAACCCCAGTTAACGACTCCTACACCAATTTCTTTACATCCATTTACTGGGGCTATGTAAAAAACAAACAAAAGAGTGTAAAAAAACATGCAAAAAACGGTTGTCTGTAAAGTCGGTTTACTGACGATAGTTGAACGTGACAACGTCATAAGAAAAAAGCCTTAAACGGAACGCCTCACGGAACGCCTCAGAGCGAGGTAACGACGCATTTTTCGGAACGCCTCAGAGCGAGGTAACGACGCATGGTAACGACGCATTTTTTCGTGCGTGCAGCCGGCTCCATCGAATTATAAGACGTTATCACGTCAAAAATATTACTCCCTCTTTTAGGTAGTCGGGAATGTATCCTATGGCAATCGTATTATGGGATCGAAATGATAATGATACCTCGCATTTAAAAATCCACCTAGCCGTGTAGACTGTAACGCGGTACACTGTTATGCGTTCTTTTTTCATTCGATCTTTTTTCATTCCATCTAGGTATTTATTTTTTACGCATACGCTGACATTTGTTTTCAAAAAAAAAATCGATCATCCAGCAATATTTTCACCATTAAACTAAACTAATTTATTTAAACTGATACTCTTTTAAAAGACATATCGGGTAAGATATAATTATATTTCCGTGATTTATGTTAATAATTAAACTGTGAAACCCTTTTCTAATTCCTGTGTACTTTTTTCTAGGTCTTATATTAAGTGTCTTATATTTACTACATCACTATTAATCTAAATTGTGCGCACCAATGAAGTTTTAACCCACACCCTTACCACACCCTGGACACTTCATACCATGGGCCAGAAATGACATTTCAAAAAAGGAATGATGGAACAAACAAAATGGCGGCGAAATCCTATACGTTCGACAGCGAAACCGTAACTGTAGAGAAACTGTTGAGAGCGGCAGGGAGTGTCCATACTGTATGTTGGTACTAGTATATATACTTTGCCCTTACCCTACTCGTAATCCTTCCGTCGTGCCACAAGACTAGAGGCTTAAGGGCCGCCAGGAATCTCGAGTTCCCATACAAAAACTACATGCCAGATTGAATCCAAATTTTGTAAATATATTGAGGAAACACATATCGATGTTTGTAATTAGTTTTCGAAGTACTAATGTAAAACGGAAAAAAATAAGAGCAGTTTCAAACTTTCGGTACAAAACTAAATAAAGCCTTCGTTTAGTTACATTAAAATTTACTACGATAAAAACTAATTACAAACATCGATATGTGTCTACTCAATATATTTACAAAGTTTGGATTCAATCCCGCATGTAGTTTTTGTATGAAAGCAGAGCTTCGTTTGTATGGAAAATCGAGCCTCCTGGACTCTTAAGCCAAAAAAACGGAAATAATCATTTTATTTACAAACATTAACGTTAGCTATATTTGCTTTTATACAAAACGCCTAACCATGATCTACAGGGCCGATATTATGGGATGTTTAGAAAGTTATTTAGTAGTTTAGTACTTGTACCTTTTTTTGAATTTATTTATATTTATTTTTTTGGCCGTATGGTTCCCGGCTAAGAATAGGACCATCCCATCTGTTCCGCAGCGCCTTTCCGTGTATTGCAACACACCAGCAATCAAACTGCAATCTCCAACCCGCCTGCCAAGCGTGGCGATTACGGCAAAACCCCCCTATGAAATCCACACCCAGAAAACGGCCCCTAGTCCCCGGCGGCCCCGCTATTCCTGGCTCCGGTAGCAGTCATGGTAACGGCGGGGTGGGGGGTGCGAAGAATCCCCGGCAGATGCCAGGCTACCAAACCCAACGACCTTTGGCCCTGGCAACTTACAACAACTCCAACCAAATGGTATTCGATGAAGGTCATACAGGTATACGCGGCCGACTACGGAACACTCCGATGACGAGGTAGAGACTATGTATGAGGACATCTCTACAGCCTTACATAGCACCAGGACCCATTACACCGTTGTTATGGGGGACTTTAACGTGAAACTGGGCAAACGCAGCGATGGTGAGCTGAGAGTGGGACAATTTGGATATGGAGTAAGAAATGCACGTGGCCAGAATAGATGCTAGCCGACTTTATGGAGAAGGTGAGCTTCTTTATGATGAACTCCTTCTTCAAAAAGTCAAAACGGCGGAAGTGGACATGGTTGCATCCCAATGGCGTAACGAAGAACGAGATAGACTTCATCTTGTCGACAAGGAGGCAAATATTCAATTATGTCTCCGTGATCAATTCAGTCAAAACAGGAAGCGATCACCGGATGGTCAGAGGCACATTGAATCTAAAGACCAAGCTAGAAAGATGTCGACTGATGAAGTCTACGCTCCAAACGGCACCCATCCAGCTCCAAAAGCCCGAGAGCTTTCAGCTCGAGTTGCACAATCGTTTCGAAAGCCTAGGAGACTTCGAGAATGTGGACGATTATAATGACAGGTTCGTGGAAATTGTCCAAACGGTCGGGTCTAAGATTTTTAAAACTCGCCGTTCAAACAGAACTAATAAAATCTCTGACTCCACCAGCAACCTCGTGGAAGAAAGACGTAGATTGGTTTTGCAGTCCTCTGAAGACGCTTCTCACTATCGGCAACTAAACAGACAGATCTCTAAGTCCCTGACTCGCGATTTACGCCAATATAATACAAATTGTATTAAAGAGGCGATTGAGCACAACAAAGGCTCAAAAGTGTTCGCGAGAGATCTGTCTGTTGGACAAAGCCAACTGACCAAGCTGAAGACTGAGGATGGCAGGACCATATCGTCTAAGACTGAGTTGCTGGAAGAAGTTGAGAAGTTATGTGGACAATTGTACAAGACCACACGTTTGCCTGTCAGCGATCTGGCTGAAGACCCAAGAGCCAGACTAACCCGACACTATACCGAAAATATCCCGGACGTCAGCCTGTACGAGATTAGAATGGCTCTCAAACAGCTCAAGAACATCAAGGCACCGGGTGATGATGGAATTACGGCTGAACTTCTGAAAGCAGGTGGATCACCGGTACTAAAAGCTCTTCAGAAGTTATTTAATTCCGTTTTACTCGAGGGACAAACGCCTAAGGCGTGGCACAGTAGTGTAGTCGTGCTTTTCTTCAAAAAGGGTGACAACACCCTGCTGAAGAACTACAGACCCATTTCACTTCTGAGCCTTATCTACAAGCTTTTCTCGCACGCAGGTTTGACGACTTCCAGCCTCCCGAACAAGCCGGTTTCCGAAAAGGCTTTAGTACCATAGACCAAATACATACGCTGCGGCAGACTATACAGAAGACCGAAGAGTACAATCAGCCACTATGCTTGGCGTTTGTGGACTATGAAAAGGCCTTTGATTCAGTCGAAACCTGGGTTGTGCTACAGTCTCTCCAGCGGTGCCAAATTGACCATCGATACATCGAGGTGTAGAAGTGTCTGTATGAAAACGCCACCATGTCGGTTCGCCTCGAGGATCAGAACTCGAAACCTATCCAGTTGCAGCGAGGGGTGAGACAGGGAGACGTTATATCTCCGAAACTGTTCACCGCCGCCCTGGAAGATGTTTTTAAGCTTCTGGACTGGGGTGGACTCGGCATCAATATCAACGGCGAGTACATATCCCACCTCCGATTCGCTGACGATATCGTGGTCATGGCTGAGACTATGGAAGACCTAAGTACAATGCTCAATGACCTCAGTAAAGTCTCTCAACAAGTGGGTCTTAAAATTAACATGGACAAGACGAAAGTAATGTTAAATGTCCGTGTCGCACCCACCCTTCTAAAGGTTGGAGACTCTACATTGGAAGTTTTTGACCGAATATGTATTCGAGTACCTGGGACAAACAGTCCAGTTAGGTAGGTCCAACTTCAATAAAGAGATCAATCGACGAATCCAACTCGGCTGGGCAGCGTTCGGGAAGCTTCGCAATATCTTCACGTCCCAAATACCGCAGTGTCTCAAGACTAAGGTCTCTGACCAGTGTGTGTTGCCAGTGAAGACTTACGGAAATGAGACATGGTCGCTTACTATGGGCCTCACAAGAACGCTAAGGGCAATGGAGCGTGCTATGCTCGGAGTTTCTCTGTGTGATCGAATCAGAAACGAGGAGATCCGCAGGAGAAATAAAGTAACCGACATAGCTCACAGAATCGCTAAACTGAAGTGGCAGTGGACAGGGCACATAGCTCGTAGAACAGATGGCTGATGGGGCAGTAAAGTTCCCGAGTGGCGACCGCGCACCGGAAAACGTAGCGTAGGCAGTCCTCCCACGCGGTGAGCGACCGACGACCTGGTGAAGATCGCGGGAAGCCGATGGATGCGGGCAGCCCAGGACCGGTCGTCGTGGAAATCCTTGGGGGAGGCCTTTGTCCAGCAGTGGACGATTTTTGGCTGATATGATGATGACCTATTTTTAGGTACGCATAATGTAATGATCAAAAAGATTTTTTAACAAAGCAATTAGTAAAGTAATGAACCATCCATACGTGCTAAATTAACCTTTATTCGTTAGATTTTTCTTTTACTAAGTAAGTACCTTACACTAGCCAACATCGGTCAGCTGGGCTACGTTGGAGTAGGACAGAAATGGACGGTGTCGAATCACGAAGGCCTTTGGTACCTGGTACCATAGGACACCAACGACCGTACACTTGCTAAAGAGAATTCTATTAAGGCAAAGTTATTGGTACTTATAGGTCATAACTTACCCAAATCTGATAACGATAGATGGCGATCAGATTGATGCAGAGTGTATTTATGTTGGTGATTGTCTCCTCTGGTCCGGCCGACATGGTGCAGAGGTACCAAAACCCACCAGAGAGGTACAGCGCTAGCTGTATCTTCATGAGGTAGCTGTAAAGCTTATAAAGTACGCCGTGG
This sequence comes from Coleophora flavipennella, assembly GCA_947284805.1. Taxonomy (NCBI): domain Eukaryota; kingdom Metazoa; phylum Arthropoda; class Insecta; order Lepidoptera; family Coleophoridae; genus Coleophora; species Coleophora flavipennella. Next base: position 4,780,925 of record OX369256.1, read on the forward strand.
TCTGATTGAGAATAACCTGGAAACATCGAAAAATCGCTGGTGGCTTTTTAAATCGATGCCTAGAAAGCATTTTAGATTGGGACTTCTCAAGAAAACAGGTATTGAATAAAATAGTGCATGTGTAAGAAATGAGGCAACTAGTAAGACTCGGTTTGGTTGGTGGTAGGGTATTTTCTAAGCCCGCCTGGCCAGCTACCACCATCTTATCTAAGTCTTGCCGCCAAACATCAGTGTTAACAACATTGATGTGTTCCGGCTTGAAGATAAGATAGTCAGTTCTCCATTGCATTGGGGAATCTTGGTAAGCTCGCTTCCGTCTTCGGCATCATCGTCACTTACCATCAGGTGAGATGATGCCAAGGGCTTACCAATTGTAAATTTAAAAAAAAACTGCAGATCAAGTGTAGATATGTCGTTTAATTAATACCTACTAAAAAACGCAAATTACTTATAAAAACCTGAAAAATATAGAATCCGAGCGAATTTTGTGTTCCTGTAAGAATCGAGACGATTAATGTCAAAACAATGGGATGTGTGTGGCATACGAACCTACGATTCAATTAGCAGAAGAATGGGGTGGTTGACTGATTGTTATCCGATAATCTGATTTACTTCTTGACATCTGTCAAAAACTGTTTTTTTTTTTCTAAAAATGTTTGAAATAGCAAGGCGTGACGTCATAATTTTTCGGCATAATCATCGTATTATATAAGTTCCCACCAAAGAGCCCAAGCCTTCTCTGAATTAGGGCGATTGAGCCTTAGTTGACCACGCGGGCCCTGTGTGGGTTGGTGGACTTCACACACAACCTTCGAATTTTTTCCCAGGCATGTGCAAGTTTTCTCACGATGTTTCTCCTTCACCGTAAGAGCGTCGGATAAACGTACATACGAAATCTAAATTTGAAAACACATTAGTACGTGGCAGGATTTGAAGCACAACCTCCCGGACACGAGGTAGCGGCCCCATCCATTACGCAACCGACGCCGTTTCAGCATCATTGACGTACTAATTTACAATTTTGAGGTCGTCAACAACCCATTTTTCGTCCCCACTGCTGGGGCACGAGTCTCTCCCTAAACTCGGGAAGGTTCGGCCATTCTCCACCCCCGGGGGCCAAGTCCGGGTTGGTGAAAGCTGTAGGGCTTGTGGTAAACCCCACGTCAGAAGTATTTTCAAGCCGCCTATAAGGCATGTAATACGGCTTCACAACTGCCATATAGTGAAGCATCCGACACCAACGGCTTAGCGTGCCTTGTAAAGCACCGAAACGGTCAAAAATACATCATCATCATCATCATATCAGCCGAAGGACGTCCAATGCTGGACATAGGCCTCTCCCAAGGATTTCCACGACGACCGGTTCTGCGCTGCCCGCATCCAGCGGCTTCCCGCGACCTTCACCAGGTCATCGGTCCACCAAATAAAAATACAACTAACGGTTGGTTTCACGAAAGATCGATCAACAACCGATGCAGGAGTAGCACTTATTCGCAACATCTATGATGCCTTTGAGGAATCGCAGAATGCAACTGGAGTGTTTTGTGATTTATCAAAGGTTTTTGATTGTGTTGAACACCAAACATTACTTGTGAAATTATAGCATTATGGTGTAGAGGATAGGGCTCTCAGTCTTTTAAATTCGTATTTAGACAACAGAACACAAAAAGTACAAGTAAATAGCACGAACTCATCTGTATCTAGAGTGAAAATGGGTGTGCCCCAGGGTTCCATATCAGGGCCTTTTCTTTTCCTTGTTTATGTAAATGATTTTGCCTTTTATGGTGCAACATTTGTCAAATAGTGTTTGCGGATGATACTTCTCTTATTTTTAAAGTGAAAAGGAAAGAAAACGAAATTGACGAATAAACAACACTCTTTCAAAGGTACTGAACTGGTTTACTGTGAAAAACTTATTATTAAATTCTAAGAAAACAAAATTATAAAATTATGTTGTCTAATGTAAAAACGGTCAATAATAGTGTAATATAAGACAGTAATAAATTAGATTTTGTAAATACTACGGTGTTCCTTGGTACCTATAACTCTGGATGTTTCTTGGTATAACATGGGACGGCGTGGTCGACTAAGGCCCGATCGCCCTAACTCAGGGTACGCTTGAGCCCCTCGGTGGGAACGTATATGAGCTTAAATGACATTAAGTAAGCATATTTTTATTACTACTTTGTTGGGTCCGTTTGAAGTAGGTAATACTCATCTAGATTAATAATCATAAATCAGCGTCGTTCCAGCAAATACTTACATATTGCTAACATTGGATAATATACTGAGGTTGTCTGGTAAGAAAAAATTGTGATGTACGAGTACTACACTTAAAATTAATAAAGTGAACAAAAAGTAAATTGTGATTTTTTTGACAAGATGTATTTTTTTTATAATTAAGTAGCATAAACCACACTGAGGATCGCCATGAATTTAGATACAACTCATTTGTTGCATTAAGTGCTATAATATTAGGCAGTGACAGCTAATAAAGGAAACATATACAGGGTGTAACAAAATTGGTGTAGGTCCCGTTAACTGGAGCTTCTACTCGTCATACTGAACAACTATGTTCTACGCAAGCTTACCAGACTTCAGGATTTGTACTGACATGTCAGGATTTTTAGGCACCTGTCAGGATTCCGGCCGGACTTTGAAAATGTCAGGATTTTATAGATTAGATTATTTTATGGATTTTTAGCTTTTTTTTTAGCTGTGGACGTTTTTATGACTTTTCGAGGGTGTGCAGTGCGCAAGCGGCTCGCGAGTATGGAAAAAGTAGCCTATGTATTAATCCAGGTCCCAATCTGTCTACCTACCAAATTTCAGCCAGAAAGAGCAACAAACATCCATATATTCTTACAAACTTTCGCGTTTATAATATTAATAGGATTTAGGTGTTTTTAGGTCTTAATCAAGGTACTGTTGCAGCCTATGGACTTGAAATGAAAGGTGGTTTTTCACTGTGTGGAGAGTAAAAGTAGCCTCAATGGCAGATTGTGAGTCGGCGAGTGACCGGTCGGCACTCAAGAGGATTATATGTGGTATTTCATTACTATGATTATACGTTGTCAAACCGCGCGCGCCAGTTTCAGGAAAATGTCAGGACTTTTATTAAAAATCAGGCTTTGTGTCAGGACTTTTCAATTTAACATCTGGTTAACCCTAGTTCTACGACTTTGATGAAATGGCAAACAAAATATTTTTACTCTTCATACAAATCGATCAGCTGATGCAACCAGTTTTGTGCATTTTAATATGGAGGGTCCAATTTTTTCTTGAGAATTGACCATGGCAAAAGTTGTTCAGTATGATTAGTAGAACTGTATAATATATTGTTTAGCCTGTAAGATTCATAACCCTTCATGTGACTTTGCCGTAGTCCAGTAAGCTATGATTTCTGTAGCTGAAGCACATACATATCTAATCACTATACCTGCCAAATAGATGACCCTGTACATGGACTCAAAGAATTCAGTCTCGTAGCGCCCACTGGTTTCCTTCAGCGCCTTAGTCTCCGTGAGCCAACACCATAGTACTCGTACATATGGCCACTTCATCTTTACCTGTCACCCGCTTCTTAATAATACAGATAAGGATCATCATCATCATCATCATATCAGCCGACGGACGTCCTCTGTTGGACATAGGCCTCCCCCAAGGATTTCCATGACGATCGGTTCTGCGCTGCCCGCATCCAGCGGCTCCCCGCGACCTTCACCAGGTCATCGGTCCTCTGAGTGGGAGGTCTACCTACGCTACGTTTTCCGGTGCGTGGTCGCCACTCGAGAACTTTACTACCCCAACGGCCATCTGTTCTACGAGCTATAATATGTGCCCCGCCCACTGCCACTTAAGTTTAGCAATTCTGAGAGCTATGTCGGTTACTTGAGTTCTCCTACGGATCTCCTCATTTCTGATTCGATCACGCAGAGAAACTCCGTGCATGGCACGCTACATTGCCCTTTGGGTGACCTTGAGCCTTTTTATGAGGCCCATAGTAAGAAATAAGCATAGGTGTGAAATATTGACAAATATGAGAAGTATTGATACAGGATACTCGTAGAACAGATGGCTGTTGGGGTAGTAAAGTTCTCGAGTGGTGACCGATCACCGGGAAACGTAGTAGCATGGGCAGGCTTCCCACGTGGTAGACCGACAATCTGGTGAATATTGCGAGAAGCCGCTGGATGCGGGCAGCACAGGACCGGTCGTCGTGGGAATCCTTGGGGTAGGCTTTTGTCCAGCAGTGGACGTTTTTCGGCTGATATGATGATAATGATGATGTTCCACCTTTACACACGAAGCGTTTTGCTTCTTCGTTCATCATGCGAACGGCCAAGGGGTGGAAAAGAATGTATTAGGATTTATTATGTAGCAGCTAAATGTCAACGTTGGTGTGTTTAGGAAATTGAAAATTAATGTGAGTAATTTTACGGTGCACTTTGAATTATATTGCATTTCGGTAACTGAAGGAAACGTTTCCATTGTAAACGGGACGAGACAGTCGACTTTTTTGTATGCAACTATCACGCTGTCGGGTTAAGAGAATTAAAAAATGTTATGTGGCTCTCAACAGTACGTATATTTCAATATTATTAACCCAATAAATATCGAAGATTTCCATCATGCCCAAGGAGGTGGGCATTATTCGAAACAAATAGCATCCTACTACGTAATACAACGTAGGTTGTTGCTACATTACTTTCGTATATTATGATTTATTACGGATGCCAATCACGCAATATTACGTACCATGCCGAGCCTAGTTTCGCATTTTTTTTTGTAAAAGTAGGTATAACTTGTTAACTTGTCCGCCTTTAGTTTATCTGTTTTTCTACTGTTTTGTTTTTATTATTATATCAGCTCATATACGTCCCCACCGAGGGGCTCGAGCCTACCCTGAATCAGGGCGATTAGGCCTTAATCGACCACGCGGGCCCAGTGCGGGTTGGTCGACTTCACACACAACCGGCGTGTGCAGGTTTCCTCACGATGTTTTCCTTCACCGTTAAAGCAATCGGTAATGATATGTACGTAAGCTTTTGAAAAACTCATTGGTACATTGGCCGTCCAGATTTGAACCCGGTACCTCTGGTTAGATGGACCGAATCGTTACCGGTTGAGCCACCGACGATTTTTAGCCACCGACGCTTTTTGTTTTTATTATTCTGTCAAAAATAATCTGTGAGAAGCGCCAGGATCTTATTACAAAAACCAACCAAGTGAGAGTCAGACTTGCGCTCGGAGGACTCCATACCACCACACATCTCTACACGAGTACAACTATATATGATACCTATTTTTGACATTCTATGAAATTTTGAGCTGACTTCCTATTACGGTTCAGAATATACAGCCCTTTGAAGGTAAGACAGGTGGACAGAGTGACAGACAGACGGAACTTCGACCAATATCATAATGGTTAAAGTTACGTAACCCTAAATATTACGAGTACAAAAAGTAAGTTCAAATTTTGTTTCCTGGAAAAAAATGTTTTTTTTTTGTATTTTCAAAATAATGAAGTTACTAGGTTTTTCGCAATTTTTTTATCTGGTGCTAATGAATACTAAAAAACAGTGCAGAGTAGGGGGCGCGAACCGCAAATTTTACCTTATAAATATCATGCAAGTGCTACGCATAAACTCGAAGTCGGCCTCTTTGATACTGGCTAGGTACGTAATATTACGTATTTTATGATTAGCAATCAAAGTGTTAATTTTATGATATTAGTATAATTATTATAATTATCACATCTTTAAGATCCTTAAATATCAACAGAATATTGTACACATAGGTACAATTATGTACCATAGAATATTTACATTTAATTACTATTACCCGCGTAGTTAAAGAAACTATGTGTTAAGTGGCGACCGGCGGTCATTTTATCTCGCTTACACACATGTCTATCTATACTCACACAGCGCGGTACTGTGAATATCAAAAAATCAGTCAGTCTGGGTTAGCATTCACGCTGTCTTGATTCGCTCTCTATCGATTGTTATTTTTTTGACGTGATAATGTCTTATAATTCGATGGAGCCGGCTGCACGCACGAAAAAATGCGTCGTTACCTCGCTCTGAGGCGTTCCGTGAGGCGTTCCGTTTTCGATATTATGAAACCATTCCATCAGTATTTTCTTATGACGTTGTCACGTTCAACTATCGTCAGTAAACCGACTTTACAGACAACCGTTTTTTTTGTATATTATATGTTATATTTATTTCTTGTTTTTGCTTTGTTTTTTTACCTTTCTTTATGGTAAGTTGTTGTTTTTTTTTTAAATAAATGAATAAAAATATTGTTTACACTTTACAATCTATTTTGCTGACTCTACCGCAAGTAGCCGCCGCCATTTACAGATTGTTTCTTTATCTGCGCGGGTTATACCAGATTATGAGGTATAGATAGTTCAACTCATCTGTGCGCGCGGCTCTATGTGTGCATGCGTTGTAATTATGCACCTTTAATTTGTGTGGCAGTGGCTTGTAGTGATGAGCAAAGCAAGACCAAGACCAAGACTTGGACAGTCTTGGTCTTGGTCTTGGTCTTGCTTATTCAGTCTTGGTCTTGGTCTTGCTCAAATTCGTCTAGTCTTGGTCTTGGTCTCGGTCTTGGTCTTGCTCACTCGGTCTTGGTCTTGGTCTTGCTGAAATACGTTTAGTCTTGGTTTTGGTCTTGGTCTTGCAATATGGTCTTAACAAACATTTTTCAACAAATTTTTTCAACATTCCGTTTTTTATCGACAAACATTTCTAAATATAAAATATTTTTTTAAATTATTTTTTTATCAGTGGTAAAGTTTCTTTGTTTTTTTATGTATAACGTTAAAATGTAGAAAACAAACTGACAATTCGACACGCCAACTATATTGTTCCGAGAAAAGCATATGTTAACGCTGTTACAAATATTTTATCTCATATAAACACTGTTAGTAAGAATTTTCGATTGAGTCTTGCGTATTTGGTCTTGGTCTTGCATAATCGGTTTTGGTATTGGTCTTGTTCTTGTTTATTCTGTCTTGGTCTTGGTCTTGCTAGACTAAGGATAGTATTGGTCTTGGTCTTGGTCTTGCTTTTTTGCAAGACCAAGACCAAGACTGCAAGACCAAGACCAATTTTACTCATCACTAGTGGCTTGACAGTCGTCGTTCGAGCAACACACAAGTTAAAGCTGCATAATTACAAGCGCACGCACACCTAAAGCTGCGCGCACAAATGATTTGAAATATCTATAACTGTAGCCTTCATACACCTAGACAATACATACTTACACACTAAAGAACTTAACGGCTCTTTTCATAGATTTACAGTCTTACAATATGTAAGGTGTCATAGGAAACATGAGTTATGAAGAGGGGAATTTGGCAAAAACTTTTTTGAATAAATCGCTAACCACACAGCACAGTTGTTTGAAACCGTCCACACGTGATGAAAATGCTTTTTGAGTCAATCAAAAAGGTGATCGTGTGATGTTTACAATTGGTTAGCCCTTGACCATTATCTTACCTGATGGCAAGTGACGATGATGGAAGCGGGCTTACGAAGATTCCCCAAAGCAATGGAAAACAGGCTATCTTATCGTTAGGCCAGAGCACATCAATGCATTGATTGCAATGATTGAGCTGACTGTCATCTGTTTTTAGTTTTCTGTAGTTATTTAAGGGCCGCCAGGAGGCTCTAGTTTCCATACAAACGTAGTTCCGCTTTAATACAAAAACTACATGCCAGACTGAATCCAAACTTTGAAAATATATTGAGGAGACACATATCGATGTTTCTAATTAGTTTTCGTTGTACTAATATAAAACGGGAAAAAATAAGAGCAGTTTCAAACTTTCAGTACAAAACTAATTTAAGCCTTCGCTTAGTTACGTTAATATTTACTACCATGAAAACTAATTAGAAACATTGATATGTGTCTACTCAATATATTTACAAAGTTTGGATTCAATCCGACATGTAGTTTTTGTATTAAAGCGAAACTACGTTTGTATGGAAACTTGAGCCTCCTGTAGACTCTTAAGCATTCATTTTGGTTTTTCTTCAATCACACTTAAAGATCTAAATAAGTGATCTTGGTGGCAGTGAAGGCAGCCGCTGACGCCAGCGCGGCGGCCACCGCCACCACCGCCGCAGTGGTGCCCATGGCCTTAACCGCCAGCCCCATGATCACTGACACCATGAGCTGCGCCACAAACACGCAGCTGCTCACCACGGCGACGTCGGTGCCGATGCCGCGCTGCTGGCCGCAACCACCACCGGCGCTGTCCCACTGGGCAAGGAAACTAGGACTCAGAATTTCGTAAGATCAAAACACAGTCACACCCTAGACCCTTCATACAATGGGCCAGAAATGACATTTCAAAAAAGGACTGGCGGAAAAAACAAAATGGCGGCGTTCCTATAATATAAAATAAAATAAAATCCTATACGTTCGACAACCAAACTGTAACCAATCTGTATCAATCAGGGTGACCCCTCGAGTTCGCAATCTAGAGAGCGGCAGAGAGTGTCCATACTGTATGTTAGTACTAATATAATTATATTATACTTTGACACAGTTCTAAGTCCTATACTAAGTACTTACCTACATGTAACTATCATAAAATATGCCAGAAATGGAACAGGTAAAGTTGATTCGCTCAGATAGCGTCACTCGTTTAAACAAAATGCAAGAACTAAATTTACTGTAAAAGACAATTTACAGATTACAGATACAGATCAAGTAATACATATTATTTATCAACGCTTTTAGGGTTCCGTACTCAAAGGGTAAAAACGGGACCCTATTACTAAGTCTTTGCTGTCCGTCTGTCAACAGGCTGTATTTCATGAACAGTGATACTAAAAATTTGAAAAAGTGACGGTCTCCATATAAAAAACGTGTATTTTTTAAACGTGAAGAAACTAGCGTCATCTCGTATGATAGTACTGAACTGAAGAAACTAGCGCCATCTAGTATGATGGTACGGAACCCTATGCGAGCAGTTCTGACTCGCACTAGGCCGGTTTTTTGATGTTAAAGCGGCGCTCTTTCACACGGGGCGGCACGCGCTGTTTCTGTATTTATAAAGGCGAGTGACACTCTCTGAGCGAACGCGCTTTAAATAACAAGAACTACCACATTACTAGAACAACCATTACAACCAAATAAACTACAATTATACGAACAAACACTTTAAGTTTCCTGAGCTAAAGGGCGATTTTGTACACCTTGTAGTCGTAATCATTACGGATTGCAGGTTTTCAATGCTGAATTTCACGGTTGGCCAAACGCCCGACCGCTATGTATGGGAGCAATAGAGATATGGCAGGAAAACGTTCGCAATCTAAGCAAAATGTAAAACGTCATAGATGTCACCCGTCCTTACTCTCATCATCATCATCATCATGGAAATGGATAAACATAGGTAAAGAGGATAAATGGCAACCCTCTGATGTTAAATATGTCGGTCTGCCTGCGCAAAGTGGTTGCGTTATGTACTTATAGCGCCTGAAAAACTAGTTGTCGTGACCAAAAAAAAACGACATGGGAAATGGCTGAGTAAGATATAAAATGAAAGTACTAGTTGTACTCATGACAATTGTGCAAAAACTGACCAAATATTAGGTTGCGTTATGGAGCAACGCCCGTTAGTAGTAGGAATTCTGGACCAGGTTCCACCCTCCACTCCCCCGGCCTGCCGGAGCACCAAGTTGGAAATGGCGGACATTAATTCATTAAAAAAGCATTAAAACTAACGGTGTCGCCCCCCATTTAAATCGTTTGCGCGTGGTCCTATTTCGCTTTCTTCAAGCGTGTCCGAGATAGGAATTGGTTCTCCGGCAGGGGGGGGGGGGTTCCTGGTCCAGCTACTACTAACGGGCGTTGCTCCATAACGCAACCGAATATTTGGTCAGTTTTTGCATTATTGTCATGAGTACAACTAGTACTTTCATTTTATATCTTACTCAGTCATTTCCCATGTCGTTTTTTTGTTGGATACCATTATTGTTTTTACCTTATTGTTTTTTTGGATACGATAACTAGCTATAAGTACATAACGCAACAACTTTGCGCAGGCAGACCGACATATTTAACATCAGAGGGTTGCCATTTATCCTCTCAACCTAAGTTTATACATTTCCGTTATCTTTATCAGATTTGTCATGACCTTCTAGTCTACCCGCTACCAATGTTGATACAGATTGGTGCTAGATTGGTTATCGAATGCAAATAATTTCGCCGTGATTTCGTTTGTTCCATCATTTGTTTTTAGAAATGTAATTTCTGGCCCGTTCTATGAAGTGTCCGTGGTGTGACAGAATCGACACTATTTTTCACTCTCCAACAAAATTTCAATTACGTGAGTAAAATGGGAACAGTACCAAATTAAGGTAAGGTTAATATTTAATCAATCTAACTATATAGCAGGCTGCACATTAATTACTGGGTGGTTGCAGAATACGAGGCAGCTCTATTATGCATAGCATCGATATTGTAATGACAGCCAATCACTGAATGGTTAATGGACTTAATAACGAGCAACCATGATTAACTTTACTTAGTAATCGCTAAACACCTAAGTACGTTAGTACTAATATATATACTGTGACCTAAGGAACGTTTGAATATTTTTTTAACGAAACATTAGCGATGAAATCAGTCTAGAGATTAAATAGGTAAGACCTCCGTCGTCGCCAAAATTGGTGCTAAAAACTGCAATTTTTTCAAAGCCAACTACAGATACTAGGAGATGGAATTTAAATATTTTTTTCTTTATTATTTAAAGCTATTACTTTATCTAATTTTTTTCTTATTAACTTAGTTGCGAATAAGTTCGCAAAGTGCGAGTTACTGTCACGCTAAGAGGGTTCCATACCACTACAACTATAACAATGAGATCTATTCATTTCAAACAAAAGACGTCAACGCGTGCGACAGAAAAATGCCGTTTTTTTTATTTATTTTGTATTTTTTAGCGACTCACATTAGGGTGGTTATTATTATTTGTTGTTTTAGTGTAGAATTAGTAGGTAAGTACTTTAACCACACCATGTTTCACGCGTTGATGTACCTATCACCGTTTTCAGGATAGAGCAATAAAAAAAACCTTAAAAATTAACACACCGTATAATTTTTCTTTTTTTAAACTAGCTTTCGCCTGCGGCTTGGCTTCGTGAGCATCGTTTTAGGGTTCCGTACCCAAAGGGTAAAAACGGGACCCTTTTACTAAGACTTCGCTATCTGTCTGTCCGTCTGTCACCAGGCTGTATTCCACGAACCGCGATAGCTAGAAACTTTAAATTTTGACAGATGATGTATGTCTGTTGCCGCTATAATAATAAATACTAAAAGTTATAAAAAAACTGAAAAAATAAGGGGGGGTCTCCATCTCCATACAAAAAAGTGTTTGTTTTGAAACGTGAAGAAACTAGCGCAATTTAGTATGATGGTACGGAACCCTTCGTGCGCGGGTCTGACTCGCACTTAGCCGGTTTTTAGAACTGTCTGCGAGAGTGAGTGGTGCGTGAGCCGCAAGCGCCTCACGAGCGTAGACTTCAGATTCTTCGGGAGCTATATCGGGTTATTCTGATTTCACTATGTCACTTCCCACCACCTCAATTATTTCTATGAAAAAATTTACGTCAATCCATTACTCCGTGGCAACACCGACGTGCGCGAGGCTAGAAATGAATCGTTCCCAGATCCCTCAGGAACTATCTTGGGCTATGCTAATTAGTAGTTTATGTTATTTCTCACCCTCTCAACCATCTCTGTGCAAAAAATTACAACAATTTGTTGCTCCGTTGCGATGTTAAAGAAATCAACCAAAAAAGAGTCTTTATTTCACTTTGGAACTGTAGTGCCCTATGCTAGTTTCACGAGATAAAAATGTAGCCTATATCCTTCCTCATGGCATTGGCTACTTGCATACTAAATTTCGTCAAAATTTGTTAAGGTGTTAAAGCGTAAAGAGGTCACAAACAACACATTTTCACATTTACAATATTAGTAAGGATATTATTATTTGTCAGTAAAGCTTTCATAGTAACACATATTCTGTAAACATTTTAGCCGGCTAGCTATTAAGGTTCAAAAGATATAGCCTTTACGATGCATGTTTAGTAATACCATAGTATTACGATATGGCTTACAGTAGCGCAACACCTTTGATATCACACGATGCGCCACTGGCGTTACTAGCCCATACTAGCCTGCAGTCAGCCTGGCAAACTCGCGTAGTTTGCCAGGCTGTGCCCCGCCGCCCGCTGCCCCGCAAGTACCCTTCCGTTGTTCTGCGTAAGTACATTAGTTGCGTTACTGTAAGCCGCTATATTGTAATACTGTGTTAATACTGAGGGTCCCGTTCCTAATACGGAACTACGGAACCCTAAAAACAGTTTTAATTATCTTACCATGCCAGTGGCGTGATAGTGCGCGACCAGGAGGTAGGGCATTGTGAAGAGAGTGGAGTACATTACGCCTGCAGTCCAGCTGAATAGAATGACAGCTGTTTTCGCCCTGAAGATGCACAGGAGAAACATCCCGCAGCTATATGTGCAGAGTCCGCCCACGTAGACTCTCTTAGCTCTGAAGAAACAGAGAAAAAATTGTTTAAGGCGGTGTATTGGCAAGTAAGTAGTGGATAGCGCTTAGCAAAAAAAAACAGGAAAATTATTCCCGCTTAATTTTTTAACCTGAATAAAAGAAATGTTATATTCAAGGATATTACCTAGGGCCCTCGCGTAAGTTCATTACATAATCTGATTAACTTGACTCGATCATAATAATTCCCAAACAGAACAAAAATTGAAGCAAAGTGAAGCAAAGCCTGTAAACATTTGTAGGAAAAAAAATTTCTCTTAAATTTGAAATTCATATCATAATTTTCTTCTTTTTAAACTACATAATCCATGTTTATTCAAATTTAATTTAGTTCACTATTTCAAAACTTTTTAACGAAAAAGTGCAAAAGTGTGGTTATTTTATTTACTCTTTACACGTAAAAAAAGGCAGAGACAACTGTTCAATCAATGCCTCACCTTAAGGCCCAGTGGTACTTAAAAATCTGTCTTTGTCTTTTTCTTTACGTGTAAAGACGGAAGAAAATAACCACACTTTTGCACTTTTTCGATGTTTTCGTTTTTATTTTTATCATATTTATCTTAAATAAAAATCCAATCAATGTTTTCCCTTCAGTCACCTATGAACTTTATTTTAGTAATTAAATCATATTATCAAATTACTTATTTTAAGAATAAAATCGAAAATAGACGATTAAATGGCTCGAAAAAAGGTACCTTTGGGAAATTATTCTATCGAGCCAACTTTATTAAATCGTGTTTCCATTCGATAAATTCCCTCGTAACTATTCTCAATAATACCAATATACTTTCCTAGATTTTAAATTTACTGTTAACTACTTGAAAAATGAATTCTAAAAACCTGTTACGTGGATTTTTAGGTATCACTGCGCCTGAACGTGAGAAATTATTGCGACTGGTGGGGCAGTGGGCGACGCGGCGTGTCGTCACACAACTGGGCAACATTCAGGCTTTAGGCAAACCCTGGACACTTTATACAACGGGCCAGAAATGACATTTCAAAAAAGGAATGACGGAACAAACAAAATGGCGGCAAAATCCTATACGCTCGACAACCAAACTGGAACGTCGTGAGGTCGCAATCTAGAGAGCGGCAGGAAGTGTCCATACTGTATGTTAGTTCTAATATATATACTTTGCTTTGGGATAAATATGAATTTAATAAATATAGGACTTCAGTTGCTCGCATCCAGCGGCTTCCCGCGACCTTCACCAGGTCGTCGGTCGCTCGATGCAGGCAGCGTAGTACCAGCGTAATCCTTGGGGGAGGCCTTTGTTCAGCAGTGGACGTCTTACGGCTGATATGATGATGATAATGATGATGATGATGATAAGGACTTCAAATGATAACTGCTACTGCAGTACTTAAATTGAAATATCTCCATATAAAAATTATGCAAAATGTTAGAATTTTTATTAATAAACAATGCGTTGTAGACTTTTATTTTTGTGTTTTCGGTATTTTTTTATGATCAAATAAAGTACATCATATCGTGTAAAATATTCGCACATTTTTTAGACAATATCCTTAGGTATACTGTATAATTTTTGTAAGATCGTTATTTATCAGTAAACACCAAAAACATGGATCTAGCAAAACAGTTAATCACCACTTCTGCTCCGGTGCCTCGCCTGACATAGCCAAAACCAGGGTAAATGCATAGGAAATCTCTATGAAGAACTATTCATCTATGCACCATAAGCGGGGTGGGGGTTTGAAATAAAAAAATAACATCCCCCCCCCCCCACTGTAAAAGAACCTACCATTCATTGTTTAACCGACTTCAAAAAAAGGAGGAGGTTTTTCAATTCGACCGTATATATTTTTAATTTTTTTATGTGTGTTCGCGGATAAATTCGTCATTTATGAACCGATTTTGATGATTCTTTTTTTGTTGGAATGGAGATATCCCAAGGGTGGTAGGTACCACGATCAGGAAACAAGGATCTGATGATAGCATCTCAGAGAAGTCGAAGGGAACCTTAGTTTCCTGTTTTAAGTCGTTTTTTTTTGTCGAAAGGGTTAAAGTAATATTTTGTTCTGAGGGCGTGAGCTTGAATACTGAGCTAAGCTCAGGATTCTTAATTAGAATCTTGAGATTAGAGAGGAACTCAATATATTATGTCGCCTAAAATAAAATATTTTGGCCCCGAGTGATACATAAAATTTTTCATCACCTAATGAGAAAACAAAAGCACGAAAGCGGACCTATCAGAAGAGAGAAACTAAAACTCCCTTGAAAACAGAGTAGAATTATGTTCGCACTTATTGATTAACCACCTTCGTGGCGTATTGGTTAGGTCATTAGCTTCGTGAGTTTTATTCCCGGTGGAGTTTAACTTTGTAAGACTGTGTTTGATTGTTGGAAGAGCATTTTCTAAGCCCACCTGGCTAACTACCTTATAATTATAAGGTGTAACAAAATTAGCTGAAACTATTTTAACTGGTGCTTCTACCCATCAAACTCAACAACTTTCCCCATGTAACCCATAGTCAAATCGCAAAAAAAAATTGACTCTCCCATACTAACTCGATCAGCTGATCAGCCAACTTATTATGGGAAGTTCAAAATTTTTTTTCAGATTTGACTATGGGTTTCATGGGGAAAGTTGTTCAGTTTCATGGATAGAAGCACCAGTTAAAATAGTTTCAGCTAATTTTGTTAGACCTTATATAAGTCTTGCCGCCAAACATCAATGCTAACAACATCGATGTGTTCCGGCTTAAAAATAACATGGCCATGTCCCTATTTTTCAGGATCATTATTCAGAATTATTTTATTTTAACATACATAATCATTTAAATTTAAATTAGATTTAAAAACTGCATAATTAGATGAGGATATCTATATTAGCTAATTATTCAATGGGAATCCTTGCATTGGGGTGTAAATTATAAGAAAAGAGCATTAAATAATTGGGTTTCAAAAATTAAAGTATCTTCGCGTACAATTCCTAGCATTACGATACTATATACTACGCATCATGAAAAATTTTATAATTATGCTACAGAATCCAACACTATAATATTGTGTGTTTTATAATGGGTTCGATTTTCAAATGTTGTTTGTTAGAGCATTTCCCATCTATGGTAACAAATCTCTGACTATCTACCCATTAAACTCTCGCCCGAGGCTAGAGCCTTGTATAAAATTCCAGAGAAACTCGAAGGTATTTGAACAATGTTTGGGATTAAGGTTACAGGGTTGCTAATTAAGAAGATTTAATTCGGGTAGCAGACTTTATAACTATGTAGGTACGGTACCTATTTATTAAGACAAAAGCCCAGTATTTCAATGGCATTTATTCGACCTCGTGCGAAAACTAATTGCGACTTTATTATTAAACACTACAGTAGCCCGCGGCTTCGCCCGCGCAGTACCCGTTTTTAGGGTTCCGTCATCATCATTTTATTTATTTTATTTTTATTAGGAGAACACAAACGGTAATGTACATTGATACTTAATCATCATCATCATATCAGCCGACGGACGTCCACTGCTGGACTTCCATGACCACCGGTTCTGCGCTGCCCGCGACCTTCACCAGGTCATCGGTCCACCGAGTGGGAGGCCTACCTACGCTACGTTTTCCGGTGCGCGGTCGCCACTCGAGAACTGTACTGCCCCAAAGGCCATCTGTTCTACGAGCTATGTGCCCCGTCCACTGCCACTTAAGTTTAGAAATTCTGAGAGCTATTTCGGTTACTTTCGTTCTCCTACGGATCTCCTCATTTCTGATTCGATCACGCAGAGAAACTCCGAGCATCGCACGCTACATTGCCCTTTGGGTGACCTTGAGCCTTTTTATGAGGCCCATAGTAAGAAATAAGCATATGTGTGAAATATTGACAAATATGAGAAGTATTGATACAGGATACTCGTAGAACAGATGGCTGTTGGGGTAGTAAAGTTCTCGAGTGGTGACCGATCACCGGGAAACGTAGTAGCATGGGCAGGCTTCCCACGTGGTAGACCGACAATCTGGTGAATATTGCGGGAAGCCGCTGGATGCGGGCAGCGCAGGACCGGTCGTCGTGGGAATCCTTGGGGTAGGCCTTTGTCCAGCAGTGGACGTTTTTCGGCTGATATGATGATAATGATGATGTTCCACCTTTACACACGAAGCGTTTTGCTTCTTCGTTCATCATGCGAACGGCCAAGGGGTGGAAAAGAATGCATTAGGATTTATTATGTAGCAGCTAAATGTCAACGTTGGTGTGTTTAGGAAGACTACTCGTCAGACCGATCCTTCAAATGCAGGCCCATAGTAAGCGACCATGACTTAGTTGACTGGCAACACACACTGGTTGAAGTTCTTGGTCTTAAGACACTGCGGTATCTGGGACGTACAGATATTGCGAAGCTTCCCGAACGCTGCCCAGCCGAGTTGGATTCCACATTTATTTTTTTCTCTAGGGTTCCGTACCCAGAGGGTGAAAACGCTGTCCGTCCGTCTGTCTCTCCGTCTGTCACCAGGCTGTATTTCATGAACCGTGATAGCTAGACAGTTGAAATTTTTCAGATGATGTGTTTCTTTTACCGCTATACAAATACTAAAAGTTAGAAAAAGTGAAAAATAAGGGGGTCTCCATACAAAAAACGTGATTTTTTTTAAACATTATGAAACTAGCGCCATCTAGTATGATGGTACGAAACCCTGTATAGGTTCTTACTCGCACTTGGCCGGTTTTTCGTTTTTCCCGTGGGAATTTCCCAAAATCCTTTCTCGGCGGATACTTACGTTTCTTTTTTTTAATAGATCAAATCTTAGAATAACATAATATCAAAACTCTAAACAAAAACAAAAAAGTCCAATATATTTCATAACAGTTATACATTTCAGAATTTCATTAGTAAGTAGGTGTATATTGATTTGATTAGAAATCTCCCAGTGTATAACAGCACTTTTTTAGCAAAAGATCTTGTATCTTAGTTTTAAAAATGTAAAGGGATTTCGCCGTTTTTAGGTCATTAGGAAGTTTATTATAGAATTTAACTTCCTGATATTTTGCACTGTGAGACACTACATTTAATTTTGGAATCAATTTGTTGTCTAAATCTTTTCTTCTGGTTCCCAGTCTCTTACCTGTTTCCTTTTCGGTTTCATAAAAAATATTTTTAAATAAATTAGTAAGAACTACCATTATGTAGAGACTTGGTACTGTCAAAATTTTTAACTCCTTGAAGTATGGCCTACACGACACCCAAGGTGGTATACGTTTTATAATGCGAATAGCCCTTTTCTGTGCAACAAAAGCTTTTTGTAAATTATATTTGTAGCTAGCCCCCCATGTGGCAATGCTATACCTAAGTCTGGATTCCACTAGGGAGTAATACACCGTAATCAGTTGTTCAGTAGTCAATGAATTGACTTACACTAGTCTTACCTTACCCTTAAACTAGTCAACGCATAGCATGCGGAACTCAAACTGCCCTCAACAGACTCCACTTCCAGTCTCCAGTTTAAGTCACAATCAATTATTAATCCTAGGAATCGTGTCATGTTCGACTGTGGAATTACAATTCCATTCAAATACGCTTCCAGCTTATCCTTATTCCTGGCTGTTGTTCTGAACAGTATTAAGTTTGTCTTATCGGCATTTATACTTAGGTTGTTTGCATTAAACCATATTTGAAATAGACTAAAAGCATGATTAATCTTGTGGTTTAAATCCGTTAAGTTTTTGCTCGAGATAATAGCGTTCGTATCGTCCGCGAAGAGGGACAAAGTAGTATTTGAAATAGAATTAGTCATGAAATTGATGAGGTCATTTATAAAAACAATAAAAAGTAAGGGGCCCAAAATTGAGCCCTGGGGTACACCTCTGCTTACACCGATAAATCTTGATTTAATGCTTAACTCGTTTGCATCATCATCCCTGTGTTTAATTTCAACAAATTGTTTACGGTTGGTGAGGTAAGATCGAAAAAGGTCAAGGGGTTTGCTTCTAACTCCATAGTAATCGAGTTTCTCAATCAATATGGTCCACCGAGTCGAAAGCAGAACTAAGATCAAGGAATTTGCCAGCCACCTTTTCTTTGTCGTTTATTTTCTGCATCAGATCATGCATCAAGGTATGTATGGCTTCGTTAGTACCAACTCCTTTCCGATAACCGAACTGTCGCCAATGTAATGCTCTTTGTGAGTTCAAATGTGAAGTTAATCTTAATTTTAGGAGCTTCTCAAATATTTTGGACAGCACAGGCACGATAGAAATTGGCCTATAGTTTTTTGGGTCAGTTTTCACCGATTTTTTATGGACAGGCATAACCTTAGCTATTTTTAACTGATCTGGAAAAATGGCTTCATTAATGCAAGCATTGTAAAAATAAACCAAAGGCTCCGCCAGGATATCAACATTGTTTTTTATTAAGAATGTGGGCACTTCATCAAATCCGCTAGCTTTTTTGCCGTTCATTTTGTTAACTATATTAATTATTTCATTCCGGTTTGTGAAGCTTAAATTCATGTTATCACAAATACGACAAGTGTAGGTTTTTAGTAGATTTCCAGCCATCTCCTTACGTCATAATTTCTATTTGTATGCCAAATTTCAGCCAGATCCGTTCAGTGGTTTGAACTATGCGTTGATAGATCAGTCAGTCAGTCACGGTTTGATGTATCTAATTTAAATTCATAGTTCGGTTTGTTTTAAGTCTAAATTTCTGTGTGTTGCTATTCGGTCAGTTTTCTCATATTTCTCTAGCACTTTTTGACGTTCTCATAAATTTTAGGTACGTTACTCTCATGCTTTCTAGCGATAAGTACTAATTTGATTAAGAAAAATAAATGTTTGCTATCGTATTTTCACGGAACACCAAACACAGTTTTATTAAGAAACATGTTTGCTATCGAATTTTCACGGAACACCAAACACAGTTTTATTAAGAATATTTTATAAATATTTTTATAAAAAAACCTTTTTGGAACATTTTTGCAAAAAGCCAATTTGAAAAAGCCAATAAATTGAGATGATTCTGCTAAAACGATCCAATCACATTATTATTATTTTTTTACCCTAATAATATTATATTTTAGAAAACATATAAATAACTACAGAAAAAATAACCTTTTATTAAAATAATAAACCAGTGATAGTTAAAAAGTTTAACTAAAATGTAAAAAAATATTATAAAGTTATTGTTCTTCTGCGTCATCCACGTCAAAATCTGGTACTTCACCAAATCCATCAAAGTCGTAAATAATGTCCTCTGAGCTCTTCAATCTTTATAAAATTGGAGACTATCCTCAGGAATTAACTTAGAATCGATTGCAAATCAGCAAGTTTTGCTGGTTCAATCAGTTTTTTATTAGGACACAATAGCAGCAGATCTGTTTTGTCAATATTTTTAGTTTAACCTTTCTGTCTTTTTTCTATATTCCTTGAATTATTCGTCCAGTGATGTTCTCATAAAACTTAAATTAAAAATTTAAAAAATCCCCGACAAAAATAACCTTTAAAAACTAGAAAATAATATGGTTTAGTCCTTTAAGTTTAATTTATGTTGTTATATTTTGATCAAACAGTTATCGCGTAGGGGGGCCGCTAAGTTGTGAAGCATTTCCTAGTAACTTATTATAGTAAAACTAGCTGTCCCGGCGAACT
The DNA here is from genome assembly GCA_947284805.1 of Coleophora flavipennella. NCBI lineage: Eukaryota > Metazoa > Arthropoda > Insecta > Lepidoptera > Coleophoridae > Coleophora > Coleophora flavipennella. Next base: position 4,801,130 of record OX369256.1, read on the forward strand.
TCGTTCCACCCTACACTACACTACACTGCACTAACCTACACTACATTACCCTACCCTACCCTACAATACCCTACCCTACACTACCCTACCCTACACTACACTACCTATCTCTACACTCCCTACCCTACACTACACTACCCTAACCTACCCTACATACACTACTCTACACTACCCTACCGTACACTACCCTACACTACCCTACCCTACACTACCCTACACTACACTACCCATCTCTACACTACACTACCCTACACTACACTACCCTACCCTACACTACCCTACCCTACACTACCCTACCCAATACTACAATACCCTACACTACACTACCCTACCCTACACTACCCTACCCTACACTACCCTACCCTACACTACCCTACCCTACACTACCCTACACTACCCTACCCAACACTACACTACCCTAACCTACCCTACACTACCCTACACCTACACTACACTACCCTACACCTACACTACACTACCCTACCCTAAAACCAATTATTTTTTGACTGATTTTTATTTTTGGATTTTTTTTTTAATTCCGAGAATTTTAATATTTATTCACCTTTTAAACCTTCTCTGGACTTCCACAAATAATTCAATACCAAAATTAGCCAAATCGGTCCAGCCGTTCTCGAGTTTTAGCGAGACTAACGAACAGCAAAAAAATATACTGAAGTGTATGTATAGAAACTCGAAAGTTGTATGTGAAGTCAACCAAAATTATTTTTTTTTTGTTTAATTCCGAGCGTTTTCATATTTATTCACCTTTTAAACCTTCTCTGGACTTCCACAAATAATTCAATATGAAAATTAGCCAAATCGGTCCAGCCGTTCTCGAGTTTTAGCGAGACTAACGAACAGCAATTCATTTTTATATATATAGATAGTTTTATTCTGTTTTTATTTTATTGTTTTTTATTATTGTATTTACTTATCTTTTCTAATTTGTCAGGGTTTTTTTAAATTTTTATTAAAGTTTTATTTCATGCTTTTTAAACCCAATCTTAAACACGATAACTCAGCTGTAAGTTGGTGAGTCGCATATCATGCAGATACTAGGAGATGCTGCAGCTTCAGGTCAAGGTTACCATGTTCTATCTAAAACCTATTCATTGAGACTATTCCAATGAGCCCAAACACGATTTATCTGTTGTAAGTTAGTGAGGAGTTAGGTATACTTCTAATTCCAGAAGTTGCAGTAGCATCAGGTCAAAATTACCATGTTCTATCTAACACCTATTCCAATGAGCCCAAACACGATACCTTTGCTGTAAGTTGGCTAGGAGTTGGGTATCCTGTAGATTCCAAAAAATGATGCAGCATCAGGTCAAGGTTACTATATTCTATCTAACACTTATTCATTGAGACTATTCTAATGAGCCCAATATGATTTCTCTGCTGTAAGTTGATAGAGTTGGGTATCCTGCAGATTTCAGGAGATGCTGCAGGTCAAGGTTATGATGTACCTGGTTGGCTGATTATATTATCTGAGTGGTAATTATCGTAATAAAAGTAGATTTTTGATATCTTTGTAGTTTTTTTCCCAGTTTCACAAAAATACAAGAATACCCGGGTACCCGGGTATACCCGAGTATTTTAAAATAATGTACCCGAGACCCGGGTATCTAAAATTGACGGGTATTTGAAAACCCTAGTAGCTAGCCAGGCGGGCTTACAAAATGCCCCACCACCAACCAAACCTACAAGTTAATCCCACCGACAATCGATCCCGCGACCTCCAGGTGTGAAGCCAATGGACTAACAATTACGCCACGGAGGCGGTTAAACTCAGGCTCGCACATACTACATATTGCTGCATAGTGAAGATATTGATTTGGAAACCAATGCAGTGCCCAGGGCAGTCAAGGGCCGCTGATCGCGTTATGAATAGGAAACGTTGTGTTTCCTGCCACAAGTCAAGTTGAAGGGTACGAGCGCTTACGAGAAAAACAAGTAACATTACAGACTAGTAAGTATAGGCTTAAATTTACTAAACCGTTAAGGCGGTATATTCAGTATTCAGTATTCTTTATTGTGTATAGAATCAAAGTACAAATATTTGCAGGTGGTATACATTTAAACTGGATATATATATATATATATATATATATATATATATATATATATTGGCAAATAAGCAGTAAGAAACTTAGCAAAAAAATCAGGAAAATTATTCCCGCTTAATTTTTCGGCCTGAAAAAAAGATATGTTATATTCAAGGATATTACCTAGGGTCCTTGTAAGTTCATTACTCGATTAGATTATCTTGACTCGATCATTAAAAATCCCAAACATAGCATAAATTGAAGCAAAGTGAAGTGAAGCAAAGCCTGTAACCATTTATAGGAAAAAACCTTTATTTTAAATTTTCTTCCTTTCAAACTACGTCTAGTCTATGTTTATTCAAATTCAATTTATTTCACTTTTTCGAAACTTTTCAACGAAAAAACATTAAAAAAGTGCAAAAGTGTGGTTATTTTCTTTACTCTTTACACGTAAATAATAAGTGCATAGTGCGGCCGTTCTATGAAACGCAATGGCATAACCCTATTTTTATTTTATTCACTTGCAATACAGGCATGTACGTATGTATGTTTGTTTAGGTCATCTTATACTACATACTCTTAGTACGCTTATAGATAGATACATTATCAAACACAGAAAAAACTGCTTGTCCCACGTTTTTGTCCTGGATGAGAATTGAACCCACGACTCTCAGATTAGCAGTCAAGAGCGCTAACCTCTACGCCACTGAGTTAACAATTTAGAGAAAGTAAATATAAAATGATCCGGTATATTAATTATCCATCTCAACCGACCTATGTAATATGTATGTAATAAGATGTTTCAGAAGTGATTTAAATTGTATTTTTAGTCCAGAATTTCAGTTTCTCGAGTGAAAACTTATATAGTGTGGACACAGAGCTTTTATAAGTTACTAGTTTTTGCCCTCGACTTCGCTTGCGTGGGCATCGTTGTTATGACGATCTTTGAGGGTGGGTGGTGCGCGAGCCGCAAGCGATTCGAAAGCGTAGCCAGGAGTTTGCTCCAGATCCTTCGGGAACTGTATCGGGCTATGCTAATTAGCAGTCTATGTCATTTCCCACCCCCACAATTATTTCTATGCAAAAAATCCTGTCAATCCGTTGCTCCGTTGTGACGCTGACGTACGCGAGTTTGGAAATGAATTTTACCTAGATCTACTATCACGGGCTATGCTAATTAGTAGTCTATGTCATTTCCCACCCCCTGTGCAAAAAAATCACAACAATCCGTTGCTCCGTAGCGATGTTAAAGATAGGTCAACCCAACAAGCGACTTTTTTTGGTTCATATAGGAAATGTATCGGACTACGCTATTTTCACGGGATAAAAAGAAGCCTATGTCTTTTCCCGTTACACAGGCTAACACAAATTTCGTCGAGATTGGTGTAGGTGTTTAAACGTGAAATGGTTAACAAACAAACAAACACATTTTCTCATTTGCAATGTAAGTAAGGATTCCACTGAGTTTTTACAATAAGTACATTGTAGGTTTTTACTTATTTACAATCGAAGGCTTTATCTAAGGCATTTTAAACCACCCTTACCCACGGGTGCAAGCAAATAGCAATACTTACACATGGAAAGATTCAGAAACGCAGCGGAAAACTTACCCAAAGCTCTTGATGAGCTTCTCAATGACGGTGGAGTAGCATGCGCACGAGAGGGAATACATGGCCATTCCCCAGCAGCCGAAACGGATGCCTTCTTCGTAAACTACTCGACTCTCGCTGCCGACTGGCGCCTGCGGATATATTAAGAGCAATCATTTGAGTAATTGCTATGTTAAATAAGTTAGGCGATCGGTAGCTCCGTTATAGGCATTGTCATCCATCATCATCATATCAGCCGAAAGACGTCCTCTGCTGGACAAAGGCTTCCCCCAAGGATTTCCACGACGACCGGTCCTGCGCTGCCCGCATCATAGCTCACAGAATCGCTAAACTGAAGTGGCAGTGGGCAGGGCACATGGCTCGTAGAACAGACGGCCTTTGGGGCAGTAAACTTCTCGAGTGGCGACCGCACACCGGAAGACGTAGCGTAGGTAGGCTTCCCACGCGGTGGACCGACGACCCAGTAAGGATCGCGGGAAGCCGCAGGCATTGTATTACGAGTAAATTCCTTAACTCTCACTCGCAACGGTAGAGTGGTTAAATTGGTGGAGTCTCCCTTGAGATCTTAATAATGATACTGAGAAAACACAGGCTTTAACAAATCATATTAAAAAACTAGTTCTTACAGTAGGACTTCTACTGGAGACAGCTAAGTCAGTGAAGTAAATTAAGTAGCAGGCATAGGCCATCCAACAGAAGAGGTTTGTGAGGTAAACCACGCTAAGGGAACGGAACGAAGAAAGGTTTGGACGGCACCACATAAAAGTAAACAACGATTCTTTCATTACTTATAGCAGGACTTCCATCGGAGGCAGATTCACCCACGAAGTCAGTAAAGTAAAGCGAGTAGCAGAGTGAGCCACCCAATAGAAGAGTTTTGTGAGGTACACCACGCGAAGGGAACTGGACATCATAAGGACAGGGCAAAAGAAGATAGAGACGGAATCACAGATGAGTAAAAAATGAGTCTTCAATTACTTACAGCAGGGTTTCCACCGAAGACAGCTTCACCCACAAAGTCAGTGAAGTAAAGCGAGTAGCAGACGTGGGCCATCCAACAGAAGAGGTTTGTGAGGCAGACCACGCGGAGTGAGCTGGGCATCATGATGATGGAGCGAAGGTAGTGCTGCAGGGTGAGGTGACCACCATGAGCGACTGGGATCTCGGGACCTGCAGCATTCTGAAAATTAATATGTGATGTTCAATGCGAATCAATCATAGTTCAGTGCATCTTGCGTAGTTGCGTCGATCACACAGGAAAACTGACCATAAACACGGTCATTTCCGGGATGGATATGAGTGTTAATGGCATTCAATCTTTAAATACGTATATTTCGACCATTCATGTGCTTTGCTAGGTACGTTATACCGTTGGTGACGGTTTCTATCACTATATGGCCGTGTCAGAGGCCTTTAAAGGCAGTTTGAGAATTTTGGGGTTAGTGTCACGTTCACCAATCTGAACTTGACTTCCGTGTGTGGGTTATAGCCTAATCGAGTTGTGAAAGAGATCTGTGCTTCATGCAGTGGATGGGTTTCTAAAGGGATGTTCAAACTATCTTTTCTACAAGACATTCTTTTGCTAGAGTACATAACACAGCAAGTTAACATTTTTGAATTCATAGCGATATTGACCATAATAAGGTAGACGAAGACTCTTACGCATCAGCGCCAAGTTCTCTGATCACTGACTTCGAACCGCCCCTTCGAACTGTCAACTAAAGAAATCCGCAACACTAGTGGCGTTATGACAGAACTCTTTTTACTTCTTAAATACTTTTTCTTGAAACATAATAGCACATCAAATTAATCTTACCTCTGGTGCAACAGCACCGTACGTGGTAGTAGTATTCTCCCTTTTAAGAGTATTCTTTTCAGAGCCGCCACCACTATCTTCTATACCAAAGCTCTCCTGGTTCCTCTCATTTTGAGCTAGTTTTCTAAACTCCTCCTGCTCTGTCAGCTCGTTTAGCGGAATCTCCTTGAAGCTGGTGACAGTGGCTGATACGCAAGCAACGAATATGATGGTGATAAGAGAAAAAACTGCTCGGACGTGGCCACCAAACAAGTCTCCTGCAGACACAAAGTTTTTATCATTCAAAAAATAATTAATCAACACAATTCGGTTTAACATAGTCTTATCTTGAGATACAGGGGAAAGGTAAGACCATAGAACTATAAACGTATGGGCCAAGTATATTTTTTCATCAATTATACATAGCTATAAAACATGATCAGCCCTTGGAAGACACGCCCAGCAGTGCCACTCGATCGCATTCGTCCCGAGCATATCCGTGGTCCGAGACGTAGGAGATAACATTCAGAAAAGTCATTGTAGAGAGGAGCAGATTTAGTCAGCAAGCGGATACTGGCTCAGGCCAGAATAAAGATGGGTAGAAAAAACTATGATGCTTTTTTTGCAGGCTTGAGACTCGTAGTTCACGTACTTGTAGTTTCATTTCTGCATCGTCGTATATGTTAAGCCCGATTAAAGGACAATTTCAATGTGTCTTCACTCTTTACCAATCATTATCAAAACTTACCCAGTCTAGTCTCATCCCAGTTGATGCCTCCGAGGGCGTATCCCATGAAGCCACCAAGACCAGCCATGATGGTAAACGTGCTGAGGCCTTTGGCATGATCCTCTGAAATGATAATTGTATAATTTGGTAAAATTCAAGAAAAGAAAGTGAAGATATTGCGAAACTTCCCGAACGCTACCCTGCCGAGTTAGCTTCGGCGATTGACTGTTTGTCTCATGTATACATATTCGTCATCAATTTCCAGTGTAGAGTCTCCAACCTTTAGAGGGGTGGGTGCGACACGGACATTTAACTTTGTTTTCGTCTTGTCCATGATTATTTTAAGACCCACTTGTTGAGAGACTTTACTTAGGCCATAAACATTGTGCTTAGGTCTTCCATAGTCTCAACCATAACCACGATATCGTCACCGAATCGAAGGTGGATGACGTACTGGCCGTTGATATTGATACCGAGTCCACCCCAGTCCAGAAGCTAAAAACATATTCCAGGGCGGCGGTGAATAAGTTTCGGAGATATAACGTCTCCCTATGTCTCACTCCTCGCTGCAGCCAAAAAGGTTTCGAACTCTGGTCCTGTAGGTGAACCAACATGGTGGCGTTTTCAACAAACAATTCAGTACCTCGAAGTATCGATAGTCAATTCTGCACTGCTGAAGAAACAGTAGCACACACAGCCTAGTTTTCGACTGAATCAAAGGCTTTCTCATAGCCCACAATCGCCGAGTATAGACGTTGATTTAACTCTTCCGTATTCTGTATAATCTGCCGCAGCGTAATATGTGGTCTATGCTACTTAAGACTCTTCGAAAACCAGCTTGTTCGGGAGGCTGGAAGTGGAAGTCGTCAAACCTGCTTGCGAGATGATTCGTAATGACTTTCGAAAACAGCTAGTAGACATGACTTAGAAGTGAGATGGGTCTATAGTTCTTCAGCAGGGTATCTCTCTCTCTCTATCTTTATCCTTACTATATTTTACTATAATGTAGTGTCATGTACATATACAATATTTTGTTTGTTACTTGCTTACGCTTGAACACATAAACCAATCTTGACTAAATTTGTTATGCACTTATGCACATAACCTGTGTCATGGAGAAGGACATAGGCTACTTTTATCAAGTGATAATACTTTTTTGGTTGAATTCTTGTACATCGCAACGGAAAAAAAACAATGTGATTTTTTGCACAGAGATGGTTGAGGGGCTCGAAAATGATTAGAAGTGTGTTTCCAAGGGATCTAGAGAAAACTCATTTCCACGCTCGCGCACGTCGTCGTCGCGACGGAGCAACGGATTGACGTAATTTTTCGCATAAAAATAGTTGAGGGGATGGGAAGTGACATAGACTGCTAACCAGAATAGCCCGATATTGTTTCCGAGGAATCTGTAAAAAACCAAAGTCTATGTCCGCGCACCACTCACCCTCAAATACACTCATAAAAACGATTATCGCACGGGCGAGGCCGCGGGCAAAATTAGGGTTATGGCACCAAAAGATGAACACCTCCAATAGCTGAATTTTAAATCTTTTAAGTAAACTAAAAAAAGCAAAAAAAGCGCAGCTGCCTAGCCTTATCGCGCTTCTCAAACAGAGACGTCTGCGTTGGTTAGGGCATGTGTTTAGAATGGACCCTGCTCGGTTACCACGACGTGTTCTGCTGAGCGCAGTAGCGAATGCATAAGAGACGTGGGGAGGCCAATGCTTCGCTTTAAGGACTGCGCCAAGCGGGACATGGCTGCCTTTAAAATAGACCACCACGACTGGGAAAAGCTTGCAGAAAAGCGGCTGGAATGGCAAAAGCGTATTTCGGAGGGTCGCAAACTGTGTGACGAGGCTTGGTTTGGGGCGCTCGTTTCCAAGAGGGAAAAGCGCCACCAGAGCGGCAATACTCCATCTGCCGCAAACTTTCCCTGCCAAGCGTGTGGGCGAGTCTGCCGTTCGCGCATCGGGTTGCTAAGCCACCAAAAGCGTTGCCTCTAGTCCAGGACACTGTAGTGAATCGTCTGTAATAGACGTAGAGGCCAGTGATTATGATGAAGTAAACTATCATATACGATTATTTTCTAAAAGTGGTAACTCTATTTTCATTCGTCTGTCTAAAAATCCAGACAATCGCGTCAGAAATGCGACCACCCTAGGCCGTTTTAACATGTTTTAAAATAAGATGAAGTTTTCTTGCATCTTACACACGTGAAATATTTTTTTCGACAATTTTATAGAAATTTACTGTACAAGTAATGGATCTGTAAGTTCTACCGGAAAACGTAGCGTAAGCAGGCCTCCAACTCGGTGGACTGATGACCTAGTGAAGGTCACGGGAAGCCGCTGGATGCGGGTATCGTAGAACCTATCGTCGTGAAAGTCCTTGGGGGAGGCCTATGTCCAGCAGTGGACGTCCTTCGGCTGATATGATGATTAAATTCATAGGTACCTGAAACTTGAACGAAAAAAAAGTCTAAAGCAATTGTTTGTTCATGTTTAGCCACCGAGCAAATACTTTAACAAATACAATAATCTATCGGTTCATATTATTTGACCATGTAAAAAACGAAAAAAAAATGAACCCCAAAATCTGAATGAACAATATATTATCTCGTTCATCTATTGGGCACTTACCGTTCATAGTTAGGGAATATTGTCCATTTTTTTTTATTCACACTATAAGGGCAATTAACCCTTTTTCAGGGTTCAATATCTCAAAAGAAAAAAAAACTGAATCATTATAGGATCACTCGCGTGTCTGAATGTCCGTCTGTCATAGCCAATTTGCTCTGAAACTACTCATCCGATTGAGTTAAAATTTAATACACATATGTAAATCGGTGACCCGAAGACGGATGTGTAACATAAATAAATGAATTTTAAACAAAAGGGCCACTCTTGGGGGATAAAATAGGTATTTAAAAAACCTTTACAAACTAAAGCGTGTGATATATGAAATAAAGGGATTATTGAGAAAAATTTCAAACAAATTTTTCCAAAAATAGTATTTAAATTTAAACAAGAAAACAGGCGGAAAATTGACCATTTCCTCCCCCTTATCTCCTAAACTACTGAGCCTAAATTTTTAAAAAAAACAACAGAAAATAGTTCTTTACCTATAGATTACAGAAAAACCTATAAAAAGTCTATGGTATTTTAAGTATGTCCAGCAGTGGACGTCCTTCGGCTGATATGATGATTTAAAGTAACATAGGAAATTTCTCAATCAACGTACGGAACCTTCTCCACGCGAGTCTAACTCGCACTTGTCCGATTTTTTCCATTATTATTAATTTTAAAAATTCTGAACAACTTGGGCGATTTTTAGAACTTACTTCTTAATCTGGAATATATTAAAACAACGATAAAAAAAATTAATAGGTAGTACGAGTACATGTTAGCCGGTACTGAGAAGAGGCCATTCAAAGTAAGTGAAATCTCTTAATTGTTCATCTTTTGGTGCCACTACGATAGTACTAATATGTATTTATAGTTAGATGCTACTACAATAAACAGATTACAAAGTCCCCAAGTTTTGTTTAAGTAAATTAAAAATTGATAAACACAGATGTCAAAAAGTCTTCGTAATTATTTTTTCCTGCCTAGACATTTTCCGTTTGATAAATGAAAGAAACTACTTTCGTGTTTATTCTGGAACATTATTCCATTTTCCAATGTAAATAACTGTCCATCAAGAGAAGAGTCAAATATTTAACGCCACCTAATATTGCCAGAAAGATAATAAATGTCTCACTTCGTGATTTTAAGGGATTACGTTGAGTAAAAGTAGGTACTTTAAGACAGAAGTCTGAGGTCTCTGTTTTTGCAGGGTTTAGATATGCAAATTATATCTTTAAGTCTGAGGTCTCTGTTTCTGCAGTGTTCAGATATACAAATTATGTCTTTAAGTCTGAGGTCTCTGTTTTTGCAGGGTTTAGATATGCAAATTATGTCTTTAAGTCTGAGGTGTCTGTTTCTGCAGGGTTCAGATATGCAAATTATGTCTTTAAGTCTGATGTCTCTGTTTTTGCAGGGTATAGATATGCAAATTATGTCTTTAAGTCTGAGGTCTCTTTTTTGTAGGGTTTAGATATGCAAATTATGTATTTAAGTCTGAGGTCTCTTTTTTGAAGGGTTTATATATGCAAATTATGTATTTAAGTCTGAGGTCTCTTTTTTGTAGGGTTTAGATATTATACAAATTAAGTCTTCAAGTATGAGGTCTTTTTTGCAGGGTTTTATGCCCATTAAGTCTTTAAATAGTAAGAAGGCAAATTTTATGAGTCATCATTATTCATCATCATAATAGCCGAACGACGTCCACTGTTAAACAAAGGCCTGCCCCAAGGATTTCCAAACCGACAGGTCCTACGCTGCCCACATATCCAGCGACTTCACGTGACTTTCACTAGGTCCTCAGTCCAGCAAGTAAGAGGCCTGCTCACGCTATGTTTTCCGGCGCGCGGTTGTCAATCGAGAACTTTAGTGGCCCAACAGCCATACATTTAACTAGTTATGTGGCCAATAGTGTTTAGCGATTCTGTAAGCTATCTTGTGAGTAGGTAGTCGTATGTAAAATGTACGGGAGAAGTTTGCGCCACGGGATGGTGTGAAAGAAGAGGATTGCACATCCATTAAGGTTTTAAGGGTTAAGTGACTTATTATAAATTAGAACCTAACTGAGTCATTCACTCTCGAGTTATCGACGAATGCCTTTTAAATAGGTAAGAACGATAAAAAAAAAACTAAAAAATTGCTCCAATGATGTTTCTCAAATTTGTGCCATAGACAACACTTAAAATATAACATGTGTTGTATATCTAGAAAATGTTTTTTTCTTTCTCTTGCGTATCGTATCTTGATTCAGGACTCATGTGGACAAACAACATATGGTATATTTTAAGTGTTGAGAAACATCATTAAAGCAATTTTTAGATTTTTTTACATTACTTAATTTGCATATCTAAACCCTGCAAAAACAGAGACCTCAAACTTAAAGACATAATTTGCATATGTAAGCCCTGCGAAAACAGAGACCTCAGACTAAATTCCTATTGAGAAGAATAGGAACTTTTCAGCAGAAGCTTTCATTTGATACCCATTTCATTTAAGGGGGGGGGGGTTTATAAAAATAACTGATCTGCCATATTGGATTTAGAATAACGTCCCTTAGCAAACTATGCATTGTGCTACAAACTAAACGTAAGTGGCAAAATTTCAGCTCAATCCGAAACCGGAACAGACAGACTAATTAAAACAGCAAGCTAATATAAATCTTGTAAAATGGCGGCCATCTTTACGTTTACTAAGTACTAATATATAAAATCACATTGGCATACAAATAACTAAGTAAGTAGGTATTTAAACTATAATCAGAGGCCGCAAAAAACCAACATACTGAAAGTACCTAAGTTTAAAATTTCAATATTTTTCAAGTGTCTTCTGCTCTAAGATAAAATCAATCATAGTCAGATAAGGCTGGTTTTCCACTCTAGTGACACTGACACGAAGTGAATATCACATGCTGTGACGTCACACGTACAAATATTTAATTGAATTAAACTGTACTGTAACAGTTGAAGTAGGTTAAGGATATCCCAATTAGGTTAGTTTTTTTAATTAAAATTTTTCGGCAGTCTGCTACGCTATTTTTAGGGTTCCGTACAACCAAAGGGTGACCAACGGGACCCTAATTACTAAGCCTCCACTGTCCATCTATCTGTCAATCCGTCTGTACGTCTGTCTGTCAGCGGGCTGTATTTTATGAACTGATTAAGTAAGTAAATATACTTTATTGCACGCCAAAAAACAATACAGGACTTATAATTTGTAATATACATAGAGTGCAAAGGCGGACTTATAGCTTTAAGCGATTTCTACAAGGCAACCTTAATTAAGCTTATTACCTAATAAGGTAGACAGTTGAAATTTTCCCATTGTGTATTTCTCATGCCGCTATAACGAAAAATGTAAGTACAGAGGCTAGCACATCAAGCTAGACACCCGTTATGCGATTCTGATCTATACGCAGACGGCATAAGAACGGTACAATGTCCTAAGTGTCCAGCTTAATGTTGTGGCCTCTGTATATTACAGTTAATCGTGCCACACGATAAAAGAGAGAGATAACGACAAACAAATAAAATAAACAGTAAAAAATTTGGGGATCCCAATACAAAAAACGTGTTTTTTGTACGTATTTAAAGGTATTTTAAGTTAACTTTGTCCATACAAGCGTGAAATTTGGTGTTATAATATATATATATACCAAATTTCACGCTTGTATGGACAAAGTTAACTTAAAATACCTTTAAATACGTATAAAAAACACGTTTTTTGTATTGGGATCCCCAAATTTTTTACTGTTACATTATATATATATATAGGTGTTTAATAATAAAAAACCGGCCAAGTGTGAGTCGTGCTCGTGCTAAGAAGTCCAAAGTGAATTAAAAAAAAAGAATTTTTAGTGTCGATGGCGTTGATGTCTTTTGTTTGTTATATCTGAGTAGGTATCACTGTCATAGTTGTGTGGAGAGGTGTGGTGGTACGGTACCCTTGGAGAGCGGTCCGATTCGCACTTGGCCGCCGTTTTTTGAGTAAGTATAACATATCGAAAGGAATGTGTAATAATGTAGGAATTTCAATAATGACATCCTCGGCTGCCTCGGCACTTACCATCAGGTGAGGTGCAGCCAAATGCACTCAAATTTTTAATAAAAAAAAAACACAGAAATTGGAATAATACAGGTAGGAACCCTAAGGGTGAGTTCCACCATGTTGTAATTACCACACCCTGGACACTTCATACAACGGGCCAGAAATGATATTTAAAAACACGAATGACGAAACATACAAAATGGCGGCGAAATCCTATACGATCGACAACCAAACTGTAACCAATCTGTATCAATCTGGGTGACGAGGGGGTGAGGTCGGAATCTAGTGAGCGGCAGGCAGTGTCCATACTGTATGATAGTACTAATATATATACTTTCCTACAGCGATAACCAAACCGTCACCATCCACCAAATCGCCGGTTATCCATTTTAACTGGTGCTTCTACCCATGAAACTGAACAACTTTCCCCATGAAACCCATAGTCAAATCTCAAAAAAAATGAACTTCCCATACTAAGTTGGCTGATCAGCTTGATCGAGTTAGTATGGGAGAGCCAATTTTTTTTTGTGATTAGACTATGGGTACAATGGGGAAAGTTGTTCAGTTTCATGGGTAGAAGCACCAGTTAAAATAGTTTCAGCTAATTTTGTTACACCTTATATATGGGTTGCGTCATTTTAACAACGGTTTACGCTAACGCTATAACTGCTCGATTTTGACCGGTTATTGTTATGCTCAAATACGGCGATTTGACGGCTGGTTACGGTTTGGTTATCGTTATAGTTACATAGTGCAACCCACTCTTATTTTGTTATCATTATTTAAAAAATGTCGGTAAATGTCGGCCTTTGCGATAGACATAAACATAATATACTGTTAATGTTTTTACGCGGTGGACCGACGACCTGGTGCAGATCGCGGGAAGCCGCTGGATGCGGGCAGCGCAGGACCGGTCGTCGTGGAAATCTTTGGGGGAGGCCTTTGTCTAGCAGTGGACGTTTTTCGGCTGATATTCTGATGACGATGACTGTTAATGTTCCCGAAATTGAAATTAACGCTTAGGAAGTATGGTTAAACCTCACTAATTTAATTTAAAAAAAAACATAAAAACATAAAAACTCTTTTTGGGGTAAAAGTGTACCCTATGTCACTCACGAAATAATAGCCAGCTCCCCATTGCGTTGGGGAATCTTGGTAAGCCCCCTTACATCTTCGTCATCATCGTCACTTACCATCATGTGAGAGATGCCAAGGGCTTACCAATTGCGCATAAAAAAACATTATGAATCGAATAACAGTGCGCACGCGACAATCCTTAAAATCCCAACTGCATAAAAGCATAATCTCACTATTTTGGGCATTCGGGTAAAAATGTATTCTTTGGCACTCAATTCGAATCTAACGACACCTCCAACTCCAAAATGCAACAAGTTTAATCTACAGGGTCAGCAAAGAAACAGACTTACATACCCTTCTTTTTGAGTAGTCGGGTAAAAACATGAGTTACTAGGTATCCAACTGAAAAGGTATTATCAATCTATCTTTTAGAAGTAGTTGATGTCTGTTCGTTTACTCAAATTCTAAAAATAAAGTGTGCGTAATATCTTGTCATCCATCATTCAGATATGTAGCACTTTGCAATCAAATATATGTGCCTACCTGCTCACTTACTGGTTTGCCTTTTGAGACATATGCAGTTTTTTTTCCGGCTTTTAAAAGCGCGGGAAAGGCAAAGGTATCTATAACTATACAGCCTAGTCTGTCGTATTAATTAACCTTCATTCGTTTTTTGATTTGTAATGCTACACGTAGTGCCGGTGCATTACAAATCTTCCTGTCCTGTGCTGGTTGTTTTTTGCATTTGCTATACCATAAAAATGGTAATATATATGTCACCGGGATATTGTGAAAACCGCGATATTACAATCTCACTTGTTAGATTATGATACAACGGTAAATTGTGAATCGGGTACCTCCGAATAAAACCTGACCGAACCTAACATCGCTCGCTGCGCAAGTTCATATATTTAGTGTTTTTCACTTCGCTTAGTGTTATTGTAATGTCACTAGTGAAATTGTAAACAATATGTTACAGTTCACATTCCTTCGACAGTTCACAATCTCGCGAAATAAATCCCGTTAGATTATAATCTATCAGAATTTACAGTCTTACAGTGACATATACAAACTTGAAACTTGATGTGATTATAGTACAAGTCCTAAAAAAAAACAGCAAATAACAAAAACCGGCCAAGTGTGAGTCGTACTCGTGTTAAGGAGTCCGAACTGCATGAAAAAAACTGAATTTTTTTGTCGCTCGCATCTATGTCTTTATTGTTATAGTTGTAATTGTATAAAGAGGTTTTGGTGGTACGGAACCCTTTTTGCGCGAATCTGACTCGCACTTGGCCGGTTTTTTGTTAAGGGGAGCATACAGAAAGTATACTCAAAGAGAGCGAACGTCTTAATCAACTTTTACTCTAGCACAAAATATCAGTAACAAAAAAAAAATCACAGAAACAGACCTGGCACAGTCACGTCCAGGAGATACGCCCTAGCCGGGCTCTGGCAAGCGTCCGCGTCAAAATCCAGGAACACAGTACCAAGGATCGTAAACAGCACTCCCCATGGATGATAGTTACTTCCAGAACCTTCCAGTGCTGTACTTCTTGGCCCCAGCACCGAGGGGACTTCCGTCTTATTCTTATAGCCTTCGTCGCCCAAAGCGTAGCCTATCGCTTCCCCGTTGGGCACCAATATTAGACCTGAAAAGTTTTATGACAGCGTGATAGAATCAGATAAGATGACTTTAAGTGGCAAACGGCCTTGAATTTAAAATTTACATAGTAGATTTTGGTGTATTAAGACTCCTCCGTCCCTAAAATTAGCAACTCGATTCACGATGTTTCAGACATCGAACGAAAAAGCTCGGAAATAAAGTTCTTGTGAGCTCGTACTGCTACGTGACTGTTACGTCAGACGTTGCAGACGAATCGTGCAAAAATTGTGGTTTTTTAATTCATTATAAATAAAATAAGATGAATTTCCAAAAAGTAAGAAATCAAAATCATTTTATATTGGTTTTTTTTAAGAATTTCATAAATTATGATAATGATCCGATTAAAATTGCAGCAGTTCCATGGTCACAACTAAAAAAAGGGTGCATTAGGATATATACTTTCTTTAGTGCAGTGTATTAAAATAGAATTCGAAGAAATCTAAGTCACTCCTCATTTCCTGTAAATTACAACCCTTTTTTTTCGATAAAGAAACCTTAATTAAAAGTAAAAAGTGGTTACAAATTTGATCGTTGGTGGCGGTAGGTATAAGCCGTATCTCATAGTAGGTATCTCTTACATACAAATACATGTATACCTATTATATGTACTAAAATAAAAATAAATAAAATATGATGTGAGATAAACACAGTCTTCTAATCTAAGTCATACGTTATCAAAGTTTTCAATGGTTGTTGTAGTAAAAATAAATTTTTGAAAAGAAAATAGCAGATTTGTACAACAAGAGCTCATATCACAATATAGCGACATATCGTAAAACGAGCCATTATACCCGAGACGTTCACATAGCCACATGAGCCGGTACGGCGAAGGCGGATAGTCACATCGAGGGTAAAATGGGTTTTATGGGGTTTACACTCTACTTTTCACTTCGATTGCAAGGAAACAAGTCATTATTTGCCTTCGCAAATTGCCTTGCATTATTCGCCCTGATTCAGGGTAGGCTCGAGCCCCTCGGTGGGGACGTATATGAGCTGTAATGATGATAATGATGAAGTCATTATTTAATCGTTACTACTCGTATACATTGTTTAATTACTAATAATTTAATGAATTTTCAACCGCAATCCTACAAATTTGCTAGTTTAGACGATTAATTAATTTCTCGCCATACAATTCTTCTTTTTTTTCTGCTAGTGACGTTTGACTATGATGGTCAGTAATTTGTATTTTTTTTTATTATTTACATTATTTGTAATTAAATTAAGATATAACATAAATCTCATAAAAACTTATCTATTAAATGAAGGTTTATTGTGTATGTTGGCTGTGAGGTCTAATCGCCTTAGTCTTAAAAAATACTTCATACACAAGAACATGAAATACCATATTTTCATGCAGATCGAAATAAAAAAAAATTGATGACATCCAGTTTTGAACTATAAAAACTATGAAAAACCTTGAAACTTTGAGGCAAAAGTTATATTTGAATAAAGGTTTAATGCTCACGGTGCCAAAATATGTGAATACACGTTTCAAAATTCCAAAAAGGCGAACACAGTATTTTCTACGATTCTATTGAAAATAAAAGACGATCCTCGGACCTTGATTCTACATCCAAAGTTCATCATCAAATCAACTTTAAAATACCAAAAAGATCTATTGCCACCGGTAATACGGCTTCATATCAAGTTTCAGCTCAATTGGACCCTTGGAAGTCGCTCTAAAATCTTTTGCAAGATTTGACCTTTACAAACTAAACTAACGTCATCATCATTACAGCTCATATACGTCCCCACCGAGGGGCTCGAGCCTACCCTAAATCAGGGCGATTAGGCCTTAGTCGACCACGCGGGCCCAGTGCGGGTTGGTCGACTTCACACACAACCTTCGAGTTTCCTCGCAGGCGTGTGCAGGTTTCCTCACGATGTTTTCCTTCACCGTTAAAGCAATCGGTAAGTATGTACGTAAGTGTTAAAACTCATTGGTACATTGGCCGTCCAGATTTGAACCCGGTACCTCTGGTTAGATGGACCGAGTCGTTACCGGTTGAGCCACCGACGCTTTTAATTAAACTAACGTAATTAAACTAAACTAAATTAACTTGTAGTTAAATGAAATCTTTTAAGGCAGTAATGTTACAGATTTTCGATACTTTTGACGTCAATTACTCCTAAACGATATAAAACCCAAGGTTGAAAAAAATACCCTTATTGTTGATGATGTTACTTTACGTCAAAAGCCATTAGAAACAGGATTGAGTACTTTTGGCTCGATAGAAAAAATCCCAAAGATAGGTCTACACCGCTACTTTCAACTCTAGTTATGACTAATATTTTGAAGTATAAATAAAAGAAATATACAACAATATTTGTTGTGATAATAAAAAGTGAGTAATGTTATTATTTTTTATACTTTCATTGTAGTTTTTAATTGAAACGAATAACCATTGAAAAAGTGAAAAGTGTGGTTATTTTCTTTACTCTTTACACGTAAAGAAAAAGACAGAGACAACTGTTCAAATCAATACCTCGCTATAAAAGATAAGTAGGAAGCAAGAACGTAGAATTCGATTGGTCAAAATTTATTTAAAAAAAATACAATTCCAAGAAAAAATTAGTTTTGTAAATGGAATTGAACATATTTCCATAAGACTTCAAACTCACCCAGCAAAACACCAATAGACATCAGCACTATGAAGGGTCTCCTCCTTCCGTACTTATACCGGCACCTGTCACTCAGTGACCCCAGAAGCGGGGTCATGAAGAACCCTATGGTTGGCGAAAGAGCCCAGACCAAGGTCATCTGCTGGTGGGGCACCCCGATTTGCAGGAGGGTGGGGGAGACGAAGGCAGTTTCCCCAGCGTATGAGAACTCGATACCCATGACTGCTGCCGAAATCCTCATAAGTTCGATTCGGCTTTTTCGTCTGGAAATTACGATTTTTTTAATCAATCTCTTTTTTATCTTCTCTCAATCTTTTGACTGACTCGGTGGCTCAGTGGTTAGTGCCCTTGACTACTGATCCGAGGGTTGTGGGTTCGATCCCCACCCAGGGTAAGCATTTGTGTGATGAGCAGATTTGTTTGCTCTGTGTCTGGGTGTTAAATATCTATATATATATATCAGTCTCTGGTAACCCATAACACAGGGAATCCTACTTTGGGGCCAGATGACCATGTGCGATTTGTCCCAGAATATTTATTTTATATTTATTTATTTATAATCTTAGTTGAAATAAACACACACAACAATAACTTGTTTTTTGGACCACCTAGCTTCGTATCAGGAGGTCGCGGGTTCGATTCCCGGCAGTGTCTAACTTTGTAAGACTCGGTTTGGTTGGTGGAAGGGCATCTTCTAAGCCCGCCTGGATAGCTACCACCATCTTATCTAAGTCTTGCCGCCAAGCATTTATGTTAACAGCATTGGTGCGTTCCGGCTTGAAGATAAGATAGCCAGATCCCCATTGCGTTGGGGAATCTTGGTAAGCCCGCTTCCATCTTCGGCATCATAGTCACTTACCATCAGGTGAAATAATGTCAAGGGCATACCAATTGTGAATAATTAAATAAATAACTTATTTGTTTTATAACTTTAAGTAGGTGCCTAGTTACTTACTTTTTATCATCTTTTATTGATTACTTTTTGTAGAGAGTTGAAATATTTCAAATAGCAAGTCACGACAATTTGGTTAACTAGTTTTATAATTTTGATTAATTATTAATAATCATGTTCTAAAAATATGTTTAGATAAGTACAAGCTTTTACTTCAGTTCTAATCCATGACACGAGTTATCGGGCTGTGCGTTCACAGGTCGTGAATAATCGGGTCGTGCATTATTGGTATACCTCATAGTAAAATCGAACTGTACATTCACAAATCGTGCATTATCGGGTCGTGCATTATTAGTATACCCCATGATTCATGTTTCCAATTCAAAAAAAAGGCGAGCATAGTAAGGAATATATTAAAAACAATAGAGGATCCTCGGACCTTCATTCCACCTCCAAAGTTTTCAGCTTCAAAATACCAAAAGGATCTATTGTCACTAAAATCACGGCTTCATAGCAAATTTCAGCTCAATCGAACCCCCGGAAGAGTGTCTAATTTAACTGGCAAATTTTAAAATAAATTATTTAGAAGATGTAATCTATCCACAAACTATAATTGTGACTTGCTTATGTGTATATAGTTCCATTAAAAATAAAATTCATCCATTTTTAAGAAATAGTAATTTTAAGTTTGTATGGGAAACGATTTTGTGAAAACGCTCTTAAGATATAGCCATTTAGGTACAAGCTACCATCTTAGGCATCATCGTCCTTTCTTCGCCTTCACCAGGTGAGATGATGTCAAGGGCTTACCAATTGTGAATTTAAAAGAATTTATTTCTGAAGAATCTTAATCGATCACTCACCGATATATATCCCTATATTCGCTATCTTGCCACACACGTTCCTGTGGCTCCTCGGTAGAGGGGATACCGAAAAGGCTTTCCTTCACGGATTCCCGTATGCCCCTCGGGTGCTGCTCCTTCCAGCGGGCCAACCGCTCCCTATACCTGTCTCGCGCGCTGTGCAGCCGACCTGTCAACCCTTGGTACTCGTTCAACTTGTCGGCCATGTTAATCTTCAGCTCTTAAGAGAACGGGACAACGTAAGCTGTGTTTTACACTTCCATTAACCATAAATTTTTGTAACACAGACTTAAGAACAGTCTAATTGCTTCACTAACACCAGTTGCTTGTTCGATTCTTTCATCGATGAAAAATAACAAAACACGACGTGAGTTAAAATTTTTCAGTGCACATTAACGATCCCTTTAAAACTTCGTTTCATATTAAATTAGCAGACTGTCGAATGATATAAATTGTCGAATATTGGGTTGTTGGTTTTAAATTCGATCGATTACCTACTGAACTTTTAAATTATATCGCACTGCACAGAATAACTTCACAAACTTCATCAAAGATTTAATTTTACTATACTGATATTTAGAAAGTTCCCAATCGCCACCTTGGTGCCCAGTGTCCACAAGTGCAAAGGCAGTTGTTACTGCGAGTTCGAAGGCGGAAGAGCACTGGGCGCGCGCCGCCCTACACTGCCCGCCCACTGACACGAGGTAAAAATACCACTGGAAGAGCTAATCCGATTAATAAAGGTCATTTATTGATCCTAACGTGTATAAGTATGTATACATGTTTTTGACCGCCTCCGTGGCGTAATGGTCAAGTCCATTAGCTCACATCAGGAGGTCGCCGGTTCGATTCCTGTCGGAGCCTAACTTTGTAAGACTCGGTTTGATTAGGGCATTTTCTAAGCCCGCCTGGCTAGCTACCACCATCTTATTTATCTAAATCTTCCTGCCAAACATCAATATTAGCAATATTGATGTGTTCCAGCTTTTAGTTAATAAGAATAAGAAGCCAGTTCCATGATTGCGTTGGTGAATCTTGGTAAGCCCGCTTCCATCTTCGGCATTATCGTCACTTACCATCGTTGCCGACTCGTAGTCTCACCAGATTATCACACCAGTATGATCAGGTGAGATGATGCCAAGGGCTGACCGATTGAGGATAAAAAAAGTAAAAGTAAGGTTAGCTTGTAGGCCTCTGAGACAAAATACAATTATTTATCTAACTTGACTAAGTATTAATGATAAAAATCTTTACCCGACTGGTCCGTACATAGAAGAGTAATGTTTCTGCGTTACGGGGTGACGATTTTTGTATAACTGCACTATTTTACTAACTCTTAAATATATAATAAATGCATTATTGAAGAAATCTGACTGAGTTATCTTAAGGTAGGATGTGGGTGTGATCTTCTTGAAACTAATACACAGTTACTGCTCTCAAAATCATGGTAATTTCTGCTGTTATAAGTTTCAAGGTCACCCAAAAAGCAATGGAGCGTGCTATGCTCGGAGTTCCTTTGCGTGATCGAATCAGAAAGATCCGCAGGAGAACCAAAGTAACTGACATAGCTCACAGAATTGCTAAACTGAAGTGGCAGTGGGCAGGGCACACAACTAGTAGAACAGGATGGCCGTTGGGACAGCAAAGTTCTCGAGTAGCGTAGGAAGGCCTCTCACGCGGTGGACCGATGAACTGGTGAAGATCGCGGGAAGCCGATGGATGCGGGCAGCGCAGGACCGGTCATCGTGGAATTCCTTGGGGGGGGGGGGGGGGAGGGGGCGAAGCTTTGTTCAGCAGTGGATGTTTTTCGGCTGATATGATGAAGTTTAGCTATGTGTACCCAAATAATACTGACAACAAAAAAAATGAGCGACAGCTTCGCTTAACTACACACTTAAAGCCGAAACGAAGTAACTAGTATCTCATCTGTGGCTGATCGCTAATTTGTGATACAGAAACAATCTGTGGCTGATCGCTTATTTGTGATACAGAAACAACACTAGTCATCTGTCGCCGATCGCTAATTTGTGATACAGAAACAATCGGTGGCTGATCGCTAATTTGTGATACAGAAACAACACTAGTCATCTGTGGCCGATCGCTAATTTGTGATACAGAAACAACACCGTCATCTGTGACCGACCGCTAATTTGTGATACTGAAACAACACTTAGTCATCTGTGGCCGATCGCTAATTTGTGATACAGAAATAACACTTAGGATATGAAAGGAGGTGAGAACGTATTAATCCACGATTATCCTTGTTTGCCATTAAATTAATTACTATTTATTTATTTAAATTCCACCTTTTATTCATTGATTTTTACCGTTTTTGACACTTAAGTCACTGCATTATAACAGTATCTGCGGCACTAGCTCGTAGATCACATGGCCGTTGGAACAGTAAAGTTCTCGAGTTGCGACCGCACCGCTGAAGATATAGCTTAGGCAGACCACCCACTCGGTGCATCGACGTCCTAGGGAAGGTCGCGGGAAGCCACTGGGTGCGGGCAGCGCAGGACCGGCCGTCGTGGAAATCCTTGGGGGAGGTCTTTGTCCAACAGTGGACATCTTTGGGCTGATATGATGATGATTATGATCATCAAAGTAAGTAGGTAGTTACCTATATAGTAACTATTAAAAATAATAAATGTAACGTATCTACAGCTACTTAGATCACATATTAAAGAATATGGTAATACTAGCTGTTTCCCGCGGCTTCACCCGCGTGGACAACGTTTCTATGACTTTTCGAGGGTGCGCAGTGCCCGAGCCGCAAGTGGCTTACGAGCGTGGAAAAAAGTGGCCTATGTGTTAATCCAGATCCTAAACTGTCTACCTACCAAATTTCAGTCAGATCCGCTGACTAGTTTTTGCGTGAAAGAGTAACAAACATACATTCTTACAAACTTTCGCGTTTATAATATCATAAGGGTTTATATTTTACTAGCTGTTTCTCGCGGCTTCACCCGCATGGACAACGTTTCTATGACTTTTCGAGGGTGAGCAGCGAGCAAACCACAAGCGGCTCGCGAGCGTAAAAAAGTAGCCTATGTGTTAATCCAGGTCCTAATCTGTCTACCTACCAAATTTCAGCCAGATTCGTTCAGTAGTTTTTGCGTGGAAGAGTAACAAACATACATCCATACAATCTTACAAACTTTCGCGTTTATAATATTAGTAGGATTTATCTAAGTGCAACTACTAAATCTTTGTATACACAACAGAATATAGAATACTAACATACTAAAACTATTTAATTACTTTTATTGAGCGGAAAATAAAAAAATACTGTATAAAAATTAATCAGACCTAAAAATAATACACTAATTACAAATTACAATTCAAATAAATACCTAAAATGGAACACCTAAAATACCTTAAATAAAACACCTAAAATAACACCTTAAACAAAACACCTAAAACACCTTAAATAAAACACCAAAATTACCTAAAATGGAACACCTAAATTACCTAAAATGGTACACCTAAAATACCTTAAATAAAACACCTAAAATACCTAAAATGGAACATCTAAAATACCTAAAATAAAACCTAAAATACCTTAAATAAAACACCTAAAATTCCTAAAATGGAACATCTAAAATACCTAAAATAACACCTAAAATACCTTAAACAAAACACCTAAAATAACCCGTCCCTTAACAATCAATACCTTCTCAGTCACGAATTCTTGCCCCATCCATAGAAACTGTTTCCCGATCGCCCACGGGATTACGCTTATTGCGTCCCAGAGACGCGGGAATCGAAGACTGATTGTTGCCATCCCCTGTATAAACAAAACAAGCTGATGGTCTGCGCTCTCCTTATTGCTTCTAAAGACGCTCCCCGCCTTAGATACAGATAAAGTCTTTGTTTCCTTCCGCCGCGATAAAAGTAACATCCTATACATTTACAGGATTTGTGAAATGAGACAATTTGTTTTTGTTCAAAACCATATTGGATCTTTGTTGCGTTAGATTCATTGCACCTATACATGGTGTAAAAAAATGGTGTAGGTAAACTGGGTGTTCTACTCGTCATTACCCATGACTTGGCTGAAATTGTATTTTATTTATTTATTTATTTAATAGTTTATTGTACACAGGATACATAAAATACAGATTTTAAACATTAAGGTGATACAAAGGGATTTCTTACAGCAGACCCGGGAAAAAAAGAAGTTTTGACTGAGATGGCCGACGTGTACACAACTTAATCACATTTTAACTGCAACACACATGTGTTTTTGTATTTTTTTTTGCTTTTTTTAATATGTTATATTTTGTTTTATATTATGTATGAATGTAATAATATGTGTGTGATTGCAGTGACAAATAAACGTGTTATCTATCTATCTATCTATCTAATCAAACAAAAAAAAGTATAGTAGGTGGATGATGCCAAGGGTTTACCAATTGTGAATTAAAAAAAAAATACTTAAAGTAATATTAAATAAATACTAAATTTTAACAAATATAGACAGAAAATTTATTTTTTTAACTCTTCATACAAATCGATCAGCTGATGAACCAATTTTTTGCATTTTTGTATGGATTTTTTTCAAACAATTAATTTGTTTAGTATGATGAGTAGAATCGCCAGTTAACGGGTCCTACACCATTTTTTACACCCTGTATATAGTTTACAATAGAATAGTAAAAATGCTAAGAATAGAATATAGCCTGCATGTGTTATATAACCGCCTCCATGGTGTAGTGGTTAGTCAACTCGCTGCATGCCAGGAGGTCGCGGGTTCGAATCCCGGCGAAGTCTAACTTTGTAAGACTCGTTTTGGTCCGTGATCAAGCATTTTCTAAGCCCACCTTCTCTGAGTCTGTCTTGTCTGATTCTTGTCGCCAAACATCAATGTTAATAGCAGTGATGTGTTCTGCTGCATGAAGATAAGATAGCCACTTACCTATCATCTGGTGAGATGATTCCAAGTGCTGACCAATCGTGGATTTGAGAAAAGATGCCAAGTGTGTGTCGGACCACGCGTAAATTAGGGTTCCGTAGTCTTTTCAATGAATAAAATTACAACTGTATTTAAAAAATATATATATACGCTTTTAACTTGCTTGTGAGCGTCGGTGGCGTAACGGCTAGGGCCGCCGCCTCCTGGAGGTCGTGGTTCGAATCCTGCCACGTATCAATGTAATTTCGAATTTAGATTTCATATGTACGTTTATCCAGACGCTCTTACGGTGAAGGAAAACATCGTGAGGAAACCTGCACACGCCTGCGAAGAAACTCGCAGGTTGTGTGTGAAGTCGACCAACCCGCGTGGTCGACTTAGGCCTGATCACCCTAATTCAGGGTAGGCTCGAGCCCCTTGGTGGGGACGTATATGAGCTGATGTGATTTAACTTGCAATTATTGTTAAGTCTTAAAATCCAGCAATCCATTTTAGAGCGGCTTGCATGGATCTAATTGAGCTGAAATTTGGTATGAAGCCATATTCCCAATGACAATAGATCATTTTGTTATTTTGAAGTCGATCTGATGATGAACTACAAATGTGATATCAGGGTCCCACCGTCGTCTATTGTATTCAGCTAAATCATAGGAAATGCTGTACCTCTCCGGCCGCCTTTTTTAAATTTGGAATCAAGCACATAATTCAAATAAAATCTTGTAGGTACAGAGGCCAGCACATCTAGACACTTTAGACTTTGTACCGTTCGTTCTTAAGCCGTATGCGTACGGATCAGAATCGCACTACGAGTGTCTAGCTTGATGTGCTGGAGTTATTAGGTTTTCCAAAATGAACTTATTTTTGCAGGTGATGTAAAACATTTTATAGGTATAAAAAATCTATAAACATTTTAGAAATCCAACTGCATATCTTGAGTGGGTCGACTATCACTCCTAAACTAAGAAAGCCTATCTGACCGTGATAATGTTCCTTTTAAATTGATCATATTATGTACTACCATATCTAATACTCTCAGATTTTCTGAAATAGCTGTATAGCTGGTGGGGGGGTGGGAACGAAACCATTGAATTACTTATAGTAGTAATTCAATGACAACAACAACACTTTAGAAATTTGTATTTAGTAAACAAATCGTTTATCGGAAATTTAATGATACTCTACACTAAAAAAAGAAGGAAAAAATCTGGTAAAGTGCGAATCAGAACCGCGCACAAAGGGTTCCGTACCATCATACTAGATGGCGCTAGTTTCTTCACGTTTAAAAAAATACACTTTTATTGTATGAAACTTTCATTTTTTCTATTTTTTTTTGTTATAGCGGCAATAGAAATACATCGTCTGTAAAAATTTCAACTGTGTAGCTATCACGGTTCATGAAATACAGCCTGGTGACATACCGACAGATAGACAGACAGACAGATGGACGGACAGCGGAGTCTTAATAATAGGGTCCCGTTTTTACCCTTTGGGAACGGAACCCTAAAAAGTAAGTAGAAGGTAAGTCAACTAAAATATATTCACCCCTGAATTTTCAGGGTTTCTTTGCATGTAAAGACATGTAGGGGAGGTACCCTTAAAATTTTATTTTTTACAGATTTTATTGCAATCCTTTATAGAGGTCACATATTTGTATAACCATACCAATTTTCGACCTTATAGCTGTTAAAGGATTTGAGGAAAACGGCTGTGACATACCGACTGACAGGCAGACGAACATGGCGAAACTATAAGGTTTCCTAGTTTGACAACGGGACCCTAAAAAAGACATTAGGTAAATAAGATACCTATGTCGGCGGCCGATTAGTTCAGCTAGTTCCTAGTTCAGTATTTCTGGTTCGACCGTAGATAGGCTCCGCTGACTTGGTTTTTTCGGAGCCCCGCGATTAAATGCCTTTAAGTATTTTTTTTATTCACAATTGGTAAACCCTTGACAATATCTCACCTGGTGGTAAGTGACGATGTTGCCGAAGATGGAAGCGGGCTTACCAAGATTCCCCAATGCAATGGGGAACTGGCTATCTTATCTTCATGCCGGAACACACCAATGATATCAACATTGATATTTGGCGGCAAGACTTAGATAAGACGGTGGTAGCTAGCCAGGCGGGCTTAGAAAATGTCCTACCACCAACCAAACCGAGTCTTACAATTGACCCCGCCGGGAATCGAACCAGCGACCTCCTGTGTAAAGCCAGTGAACTTTGCCTCTGAGCTACGGAGGCGGTTAATATCGGTATATCTGTAAAACCTTTTTCTACGTAGGTATTTACAACAACAAAATATTTGTTTTCGTTTCAAGTTCACAGACGGCCCTTATCGAATCTTGATTCATGTCACTGAAGTAGATAAAACTGGGATGTTTGTTAAGACTATCATGTTGATAAAAGCCACTCCTGCACCTCAAGATGTAATGGACACGTATATTTACCTCAGTTAATCATCATCATCATTATGATTTAACAATTTATCAAAATATTATAGGGTGTAACAAAATTGGTGTAGGTCCCGTTAAATGGGGCTTCTTTCTACTCATCATACTGAACAACTTTTGTTCTACGACTTTGCTGAAATCGCAAAACAAAAAAATTTTTCTTCGTGCAAATCGATCAGCTGATCGACCAGTTTTGTGCAATTTAGTATAGTGAGTCCACTTTTTTTTTAGAATTGACTATAGGGTTCCTTGGAGAAAGTTGTTCAATATGATGTGTAGAACCCCCAGTTAACGGGTCCTAAACCAATTTTTTACATCCTGTATAAAAGGAAAAGGTGACTGACTAGTATATCAACGCACAGTCGAAAGCACTGGACGAATCGGGCTGAAATTTGGCATACAGATAGCAATTATGACACAGACATCCGCTAAGAAAGGATTTTGGGAAATTCCCACGGGAACGGCAAAAAACGGGATCTGCGCGGGCGAAGTCTCGGGCACCCACTAGTTTATAATATGTGATATTTAAGAAGAGGCAACGAATGGAATAAAATCTTATTATTATTATTATTTTCCAGCGTAGGCGTGGATCAGTATTTAAAATATAAATTAAAAAAAAACCAAAACCCGACTTAGGAAAATCTTTACGGAAAAGTATATAAAGAAGAGTTTCTCTCCAGAAATCATAGCAACATCGTCACTTACCACCAGGTGAGATGTTGTCAAGGGTTTACCAATAGTGAAAAAATAGCCTTTATTTTTTCCTTCATCTGGGGTTATAGCTCTGCCGCCATAAACAAGAAAGGCGCATTTAACAAATACACAAAATGGATTTAAAAAATAAAACTTGGTATTTTTGTTCGCACAATAAATTACTAAGTATCAAAGTGAAAGAGGAAAAAGGCAGGTAGTGTCACGAAGTTTGAAGGTCTTTACGAATTTTTTTGATAAATTTTATATTTAATAAGATATTATGGATTTTCTTTTTCTTTTTACAACTAAAAATATACAAAATATATAAATACTTAGTAGGATAGACATAAATGATCACTTGCGTCGTTTCAACTTCTTAAATAAAAAAGCTGCTTTTAATTTTTCATTATATATACTTATTTTGTTATAGTAACTTTAAAATGAAAGGGCGCAAGTTATCATTTACTTCCTTTTTTCTTGTTATTAAATTAATATTTTACAGGTGACAAATTAAAATCTATCGAACATCGTGCGGCTTCCACTGGTAATGGCTTGATATAAAGGGAATATCTACAGGGTGTAACAAAATTGGTGTAGGTTCCGTTAACTGGAGGTTCTACTCGTCATACTAAACAACTTTCTCCTAGTCAATTTTCAAAAAAAAAATTGTACACTCCATACTAAAATGCACAAAATCGGTCGATCAGCTCACCGATTTGTATGAAGAGTAATAACATTTTTTTACGTTTTCAGCAAAGTCGTAGAACAAAAGTTGTTCAGTATGATGAGCAGAAGCCCCAGTTTACGGGACCTACACCAATTTTGTTACACGCTGTACAAATAAATCTCATATGGGATTAATATTTGTGAAACATCATAATTACTATCATCAGGAAGTAAAAATATAGGTAATTATGATGAAATAAAATGTATATGTCAGAAGTGAATGAAAAGCTTTATTTCTAAGAGTTTTAATATTACTACTAGACCAGTTGAGTTAAAATTTTGTACACATATGTAAGTGGGTGACCCGAAAACGGATCTGTAAACGTAAATAAATCTAAATATATATAACTCAAAGGTGACTGACTGACTGACATAGTGATCTATCAACGCACAGCCCAAACCACTGGACGGATCGGGCTGAAATTTGGCATGCAGGTAGATGTTATGACGTATGCATCCGCTAAGAAAGGATTTTGGGAAATTCCCACGGGAACCGCAAAAATCGGGTTCTGCGTGGGCGAAGCTGCGGGCATCCACTTGTGAATTATAAACTTGGAGAACACTTTTTGGGGGTAAATAATAACTTTCAAAAAAAAAGTTTTTCAAAATATATTGTGTGAAATATCAAATAAAAGAACTTATGGTGAAAATCTCAAACATAATATTTTTTATATAATTTTAAAGTAAATTATTTTGAAGTTATTTAAGAACATAGGAAAAAATGTACCATTCCATTATCTCCGAAAACATTGGGCCTAAAATCTCTAAAAAAAAAAACCAGTATATGATGTTGAAAGCATAGATGTGAGAGATTTAGTATAGATCGAAACAACAATAAACATATTGAAATAAAAATTGTATTTTCTTTCTACTCAGACAGACCATATAAAACAGAAGAGCAATCAATAACAAACATTGACACCTTCATTCAAAAACGCCTGCCACATAACGTAACGTGCCAGTACTCACACTCCTCTTCACGGCACAGTTGTGGCCATTATAATAGCCCAAGGCTGCTCCTCAGCTTCATCAGTCGTGGACCGGCTAAAGCCTTAGTGAGCAAATCTGCTTCCATTTCTTCTGTTCGCAGATACTTCACTTCTAAAACACCTTCTTGGATGCAGTCTCTAATGTAATGTACCTTGAGATCTATATGTTTCGACTTGTTAGACACCATCGCATTACGACTTAATTTTATGGCTGCCTGATTGTCGTTTAAGACCAGTATTTGATCATAGCTGGCTCCTAAATCTTTGAAAAGTCTCTTAAGGTGGATGGCTTCTTTTGCCGCTTCCGTTAGAGCTGTATATTCTGCTTCTGCTGTTGATAATGCAACACATCTTTGTTTCTTGGATTGCCAGCTGACACATGTTCCTGCAAATTTAAAACAGTAGCCCGAGTATGATTTGCGATCAAGCTTGCATCCGCCCCAGTCTGCGTCCGCCAATCCGTACAAGTCATCGTCTGTTTTCGTAAACGTTAGACCAATATCCTTTGTACCTTTTAGATAACGCAACACCCTTTTTGCACACTTAAAATGTTCTTCCCCATAGCTGTCATTAAATTGTGATAAGTAACTTATGGCGAACATTATATCCGGTCTCGTAGCCACCGCTATGTACATAAGTGTTCCAATTAAATTTTTGTATGGAAGTTTTTGTTCATGTTGTGTCTCGCTCTTCTTTAGCGTAAGACCTGGCTCTATGGGTGTAGACGTGGGCTTGCAATCTTCCATTTTATACTTTTTCAAAATGTCCTCTATAAACCTTTCTTGGTTTAACTTTATTTTATCATTTTCATAGATCACATCTATGCCTAGTAACCTTTTGGGTGAACCCAAATCTTTCATTTCAAATTTGGTGTTGAGCAAGTCTTAGATCTCTTTTAGCATTTTTGGACACGAGTAGGCAATCAAAAGATCATCAACGTATATAGCTATGATAACTTTAGCTCCTCTTTTCTCTAATATATATACACATGGATCTGCATGTGATGTTTTAAAACCAATATTTTTTAATTCTGTATCGAGCTTCTTGTACCATTGCCTCCCTGCCTGCTTGAGACCATAAAGAGCTTTTATTAGAAGACATACTTTTTCTCCTTTTACGTCCTTTATATATTTCAACATACTCACTGTTTTGTGGTACATAGTTAGATCTTCATTTTCGCTTTCATCAACCATGATTTCTGTTAGGTAGTCTTCCAAATAGTCAGGATATTTCATTACAATATTTTCTTCTAATACACCATTAAGGTACGCAGTTGTTACGTCCATTTGGTTAAGTTGTAATTTCTGATCTATTGCTACTCCAACTAGCGAACGGATCGTACTAAGTTTTGCGACGGGAGCAAATGTTTCGTTGTAATCAACGCCTGGTCGCTGAGTAAACCCCCGTGCCACAAGTCTTGCTTTCCTTGTAATACAACTGTCTGGTCCCACTTTATTTCTTAGAACCATCTTATAGTCGATTATTTTCATGTCTTTACCTTTTTTGATTATTTTCCAGGTTCCATTCTTTACATGCGCTCTTATTTCTGCTTTTATAGCTTCATGCCAGTATTCATCTTCCTCGTTTTCATTTGTCAGGTAAGATAAATCATAAGTTAATAAACTTTCTTCAGTTGCAGCCAACACATAATCATTTGTCCACGCCGGCGGGTGTTTTTCTCTTTGCGGCCTCCCATTTTCAGGCATTTCTACAACTTCTGGAGCGTCTTCGTAAGACTCTGATTCATCTTCCTCTTCCACAGTGTTTGGACTCGGCGTCATGATATCATTTTTATTTTCTAAAATTTCAACTTCTATTTGCTGAATTTCTGTATTTTTTCTCTTATTTTTACTTTTCTTTTCTTTTTCGGGTTTCCTAGAGTCATGTGCCTCTTCATTTATAAGGTTTTCATAGTTGTCTTCTTTTTCTTCATAGTACATTTTGTCTTTGACCTTGACATCTCTACTGGCTATAACATCATTTTATTCAGGTATAAATACTCGGAAACTTTTTGAAGTCAACGAATATCCCATGAAAACGCCCTCTTTAGCGGTTTAAGTGAGTTTCCCTTTTCTGTTTTTTCTTAAAACGAATGTCTTCCGACCAAAAACGTGCATGTGGTTACCTGATGGAGTTTTGCCAACCCATTTTTTGAATGGCACTTCACCCTTTAAGGCTTTTGATGGACAGCGGTTTATAAGGTAATTAGCGGTCGCCACTGCTTCCGCCCATAGCTTCTTTGGAGCATTCGCTTCAATTAGCAAGCATCTGGCTTTTTCTAGTAAGGATCTATTTTTCCTTTCGCTAATCCCATTCTGTTGTGGTGTATACACTGTCGTTAATCTCCTTTTGATTCCGTGTAATTTGAGGAAGTCATCAAAATCGTTATTACGGTATTCTGTACCGTTATCCGATTGTAGATTTTTTATCTTTTTATTCTTGAATGTCTCCACTTCGTTTTTGTATTCTTTGAAAACATTTAACACGTCACTTTTCCTTTTGATAAAATAAACGTGACAGTAACGAGTGAAATCATCTATGAAAGTAACATAGTATCTTGAGCCTGCTAATGTTTCACACTCTAATGGCCCACAAACATCGCTATGAATTATTTCAAGCGGTTCAGTTGAATAAAGATCATCATGTCTTTTGAATGGCAGTCTTGACATTTTGCCTTTGATGCATGTTTCGCAGGTTACAAATTTATTTTCAGTCAAGTTTAAACCATACATAAGATCCTCTTTAGCCATTTTTAGTAAATCTTTTTCATTGACATGACCAAGTTTTCGATGCCATTCCATGACATCGTTATCTTGTCTTTCTTTATTTGATGTGTATTGTGCATTCTCTTTTTTATTTAACTCAAGATAGTAGAGCCCATCCTTTCGTTTTGCTGTCATCGCTAACTCACCGTCTTGTTCTATTATGTAGGCTTTGTCTTTTTTAAAAACAACCTTATTCCCTCTGTCTGTTATTTTTCCCACTGACAATAGGTTCGTCGAAATTTCGGGAACAAACAGGGTATCATTAAAGTTTATTTCATTTTTGTTAGTACTTACAGTAACTTTGCCTTTACCTTGGATTTGACTGGTGTATTTACTTGATGCCAGCTTTAATATGCCTTTTTCAGGGGTCATATTTGAAAACAGGTTTTTGTTTCCGCACATGTGAGACGAACAGCCGCTATCTAGACACCACATCTCTTTTGTTGTATCCGAATCTGCAGTACTTAAGCAAACGTTAAAGTTTTTATGTTGCTTACTGTTCTCCTTCCCATTGTGTACTTTTTTCTTAGTCCAACATGTCTCTGTAGAATGTCCTTTCTTTTTGCAGTTTTTACAAAACATGTTTCTTTTAGTGTGATATGCTTCTGAGCTTTCAGGCTGTTCACTGCCACTCCTAGCCTGGTATTCTTCCAGGATTTTAACTTTTAAATCATCAGGGCTTGGCAGTGTGTCTCTAGATTCTATGGCTATTCGAAAATTTTCGAATCTTGTCGGCAGACTATATAAAAGCATTATGCTAAGCAATTCCGATGGTATTTTAATGTCCATGTCGGCAAGTTTGTCCACGATATCTATAAAATTATTTATGTGATCACGAATATCTTCTTCTTTGGACATTCTCTTTAGAACTAATTGCTTTAACAAAGTTGCCTTTCTGGCGGGACCCGAACTTTGGTAAATTCCTTTTAGTTTATCCCATACCTGTTTTGAAGTTGTACATCCTTTGATTTGCTTCAATTCGGGTGGCGATAGCAAAAGTAAAATTTCGGCCCTTGCTTTCAGGTCATCTTTTTGAAACGACGTTTTTTCCGCCGCATCTGCAGTAGGTTTTAAAATTCTTTCTCCACTCACGATGTCCCAGTAATCACATTTTATAAGGACTGCCTGTGCTTGCAGGCACCAGGTATCGTAGTTGGCCTTCGAGAGCAGCTCAATGCTACGATAACTAGTCGATGTGGACATTTTTATTTCACTAGTTTAGTTTTTTAGTTTAGCAACCACGCTCTGCTACCAATTTGTGAGAGATTTAGCATAGATCGAAACAACAATAAACATATTGAAATAAAAATTGTATTTTCTTTCTACTCAGACAGACCATATAAAACAGAAGAGCAATCAATAACAAACATTGACACCTTCATTCAAAAACGCCTGCCACATAACGTAACGTGCCAGTACTCACAATAGATTACAGAAAAAATATGAAAAAATCTAGTCCTGACATTCCCACAGAAAAATTTAAATTTCTTATGTCCAGAATAAATAGATCCTTATTTACCTAGAGCAAAGTATGTACTGAGAGGTCTTGTTCTATTGGTAGTTAAAGTTTTGGTGCGGAACCCTGTTTGTGCGACCCCGAGTCGCACTTGACCGGTTTTTTATATAGTTATGGTCACCGATTTGTCTGTCAATTGTTTACCGATTTTTTTTATTAAAGAGTATACTCCTGAGATAGTCCCATTGTCATCAAGTCAGGAGCTGATGATGGGTTCCCACGGAAATCGAAGTTAACGTGTTTCATATATTTTCTAAAGCTATCCAAATATTTGCGTCTGGTAGTCATCATCTCATGTTGATGAGCTGGTGATGTAAGGTACAATTCCTTAACGGTTAGGAGTTGGAGGATAATTCACTAAATATTATAGGTAAGTACGTATAGACCGATAGTTGTATTCTTGCAGTTTATTCAGGTGAGCTGATGATGGAAGGTTTGACTCCTTTACTTTCATACTGCTGAGATGATGATGGATGCCGCAGGACACACATTCATTATGATTTGATGATTCCCTGTTGGCGAGTGGGTTTAACGTAAATAGTCCTTATTCTTTGGATTAACGTTGTTAGATAGCACTATCACTAAAAAGAAAAAAAAAGTATGAAAACTAAACACCAAACAAGAAAAAAATTAGGGCCCTAATGTGCCAGCAAAGCCATCGAATCTAAAACATTTGAAAGGTAAATTTCTTATTTGCTGGAACCGACCTCAAGTTGATTTCGTGTATTTATATATAAAACTATTATTTCATAATCTTGAGTGAATTTCTTTTTGAAGTCGGTTTTTAGTTTTTTTAAACTTTTTTTATCACAAATATATTATGATTATTTCCGTAGGATCTGGGAAAAACTGTATTCTACAGTGCTCCATCAGAAACAGCCATAAAAACCATATCCACACAGGCGAAGCTGCAGGCAAAAGCTAGTAACATAAATATATATCTCAAAAACCTTGAATTCATACTACGAGGGTCGAACACATCATGAAACCCTTTATGTAGTTAACAAAAACGTGTTAGAACTCTCTGAGAATATATAACCCTACACGATGTAATTGATACGTAAAATAGGGTGGTTATTTACGGATAAAGTGTGCATCTGCATTGTCCGGCTAATCACAATGAGAGCGACGTCGCTAGAACTGAAACAAGGCTGGGTACAGCACGAAGTCGACCATTTTACCATTCTCGTGACTTTCATCAATGAAGTACAGCTTGGCAAAAAAGAGTTGAGACAGATGGAACTAATCGAATTTTTAATGGCAACACTAATTTACTGACAACGGTTTTTTTTCGAAAGGACAAGCTTTTTGTTGACGAAGTAACTACCTATTTAGTAATCTGTGGTGGGGGCCTTTATACTTCACCGGGCAGGGGAGGCGAGTGCGGAGGGCACTCAAACTAACTGACAACGTATTTGTCATTGCGTAGTGGTTGTAGTTTTATATAAATTTAATTGAATTTCGCAATTATTTTCGCTTAACTGACGACTACTTAACAATGAATAAGACTATCAGAGATGTGAAAGAGGCGCCCTCTTTTTCTCCAAACTCTTTTTTGCCAGACTGTAGGTATTAAAGGCATTGAATTACATAACTAACGTTAGTGTTGTAATCCGGTATTTGACTGCTAGTCATTTGAGTTACTTTTTAAGAACAACTGTCAAAAACGACGTTTTGTTCTGAAATTGTTCGTGTTACAAACTTGTGACGTCAATTTAGTGATTTTGATAAATATAAAATTTAAATTAAAATAACATGTTAAATGAATAAGTTCTTATGCTTTTGTAGGAGAAATGCTATTTAGTGAATAATGTTTTTTAATTTATTTTAAACACTGTCAAATACCCTATTCAATGATTAAAGGCGACGACGCTTTGGAAACTTTGGTCGCATGGAACTCGATTTTTCTCAGCAATTACAAAATATATGAAAGTGATATTTTGTAACCTGATTCTTCATTACTATGACTTCATTTTGTCAGTTGCAGAAAAACGAATCGTTAACTTTTATAACAGAAAAAATAATAATCAAAGAAACCTCTTTTAAACAGAGATTTGTTCTACAGGCAAACTATACCGATTTAGTACCTCTTTATTTTCTTAGTCGATTAGTCTAAATACACACTTTAATATGCCAGTTGTTTTTTTTAAATAAACTGTAGTTTTTAATTAAAACGAAAAAACATTGAAAAACTGCGAAGAGTTATTTTCTTTACTATTTACATGTAAAGAAAAAGACAAGAGACCACTAATCCAGTTAATGACTCGCCTTAACCTCGGTAGGTATTTAAATATTTAATTAATTTGGTATCACAGTCTGAAATTTTATTCGTTTCGTTTGATGGCTTTGTTATTTCTGTTGTGACGAAATCATTATTTTGATGTTAATCGTCTTAAAAATTACATACTGGGTGTATATGATTTTAAAGATAATTCACGTCAAAAGTATATTGTCTAGGTCAAAAACCGGACAGCGCAGGACCGGTCGTTATGGAAATGTTGGGGAGGCCTTACTTGATGTCTTTCAGCTGATATGATGATGAAGGGCATAAGATGAAATATGGATATGTCGCAGCCATCTGGTTAAATTTGACATTTGATTGAATGGCGACATTCAATTGAATGACTAGGCCGAACGTTGATTGAACAAGCGTCACTCAACGTTCAACTAATTGACTGATTGTAAGCTAGCCCTTTGAATATGGCATAAATTACGCCGCATTGTATGAGGTGCCACTTTGTGTAAAATCTACTGAGTAAAAAACTGTAAATGAGCGAGCAAATTGAGCGATATAAGGTTAGGTCAGGTTAAAGAGCCTCGCTTAGGGAGGCTCCCCCCATGGGTAGCAGAATTCTTTGCAAAAGAAGAAATCATCGGTTTTATTCTCAGTTTCGAACGCCACCATTTTGCAAAGCAGCGCTCTATTTTGCAAACCGGCGGATTCTACGTAACGGCTGCGACAAATATCCCATTCAACGACTTGGCTAAATGACGTTCAACAAAGTCGTTAAACGTTACATTTCACGACTTGGCCAGTTATTCTTTAACATTCAATTGATATCGCCATTCAATCAACGGGCTAGCCTTTCAATCAAATGGCAGATTTAACCAGATGGCTGCAACAGATACATTACTTATAGGCTGGAGGTACACATAGAAAAATGTACTGCCATTTATTGGAAACATGCTTATACCTATGACAGTGTGAATTCACCCTTACACGTTAGGTTTTGTCTGCGTAATATAGGGTTGCCATCACCAAATTAAAAAAAACAGGACATTTCTGTATAAAAACAGGATGCAGTATAAGAACAATAGTTAATAGCAATTACGAAATGAATATAGGATTCATGAAACTCAACTAATAGCAAACATTAATTTGCAGTCACTTCTTAGGCTAGGTACTGTTTTCTTATTTATTCTTAGAGAAAGTGTCTAAGGCTTTAGAAGTCTTGTGTTTGGCCGTTTTTTGATGCTCTTCAATGTCTATCGCACCTCTGCTGGGTAAAGATATACTCGATTCTCAAGTAAGACAATACACCCTAAACACAGGACACTACTTCAAAACTATCCAGGTCAACCTGAAAAGCAGGACAGGTCCTGGGAAAACAGAACGCTTGGCAACCCTAGTGTAATATATCTATCTAGGTAATGCAGCTCTGACTGAAGCCTAGCTCAGCTATCTATTAGAACACATTTCACGACTCATTCCAACCTCTTTGTGACGCAGATAGATGAGACTACATCAATGGCCTCTGAAACTAATAGAAGTACGACACAATGACATACTGTTACAAATAAAACGCATATTAAGACGATTGTATGGAGAATAAATATATTTTCGGATGCGCAAGTTACATTTTTCAATATCAAAATTTCTATGAGTTTTTGTTTTTGAGAAAAACAATAGATACCTTTAATAAGTTATGCGAATAATTGAAAACGCTAAACACGTTGAAAAACCGGCTTCCATCGCAACAACTTAGTACATTTTTGCATTATTATTTTTGGTTGTTGTTAATTTTCTGATAAAATACTACACCGATTTTGATAAAATTTATATGGGACCACACAGGAAGCACTAGCTTTCAAATAAAAAATAATCTTAAAAATCAGTTCATCCAGTCAAAAGTTCTGAGGTAACACACATAAAAAAAAACTTACAGTCGAATTGAGAACCTCCTCCTTTTTGGAAATCGGTTGAAAATAGTCAAATTGAATTGGTTTTTGAAGGACATGGGTTTACCCTTATAACGTGAAATTCATATACGCCATTTGAAAACTTTAAAATCACATACGGGGTACCAGGACAGAAAATTTAAATGTATCATATACTTTGATTTTTAACGACAGACTTAGATAAGATGGTTGGACGCCGTACAGGGTCCTATTACCCTAAAAACAGCATTATTCTGTCTTTTGCCCTTTTGTTTTAAATTTAAGTATTTAAGTATTTTGTTTGAAATTATAGTTATCATTGTTTTACTTGTGCGCAGAAGTGTGGTGGTTACGGAACCCTCGGTCCGCCAGTCCGCCTCGGACTTGCCCGATTTTTCGACTTACCAGATTTTTAGTCTTGTTGATTTTTTATAATAACATTACATTGTCATCCAATTCTGAGCTATATAGTTTATAGCTAAAAAACTTTATATTACTCATAGGGAAGTAATTAGTAAAAATAACGATTGCAAAAGTAGAAAGGCAAAATGGGTACAATGACGCACCAAACGCGTCGTCAGGGACAGCAAGCTCAGAGGGATCACATCGTTGATTGAAAATGCAATTTCTAGGTTGTGAAGAAAGAGCAATCTTTATTCACATCGAAAATAGGGCTCCGCCGGCTGGCTGATTATTTATTGGGCTGAGGTTACCAGACTAAGCTAGTGTTGCACTCTTGCTATAAACATGTACATTTCGACCACGGATAAAGGGACCTCTGTCCTGGCTCGCGGTCACGAATAGAATGCCACTCAACTGTTATATGTACTGGAAGACAAGGCAGTATGGCCAATGAACCTTAGCTTGCCCTAAAAAGGACAAACAAAAAGAAAAAAAATAGTGAACAAGATTTCTAAGTAGATACTCATCATCAAGAAAGTACCATTTTGAGCAACCAAACGTTTTTATTTGGAGGGTTTTCCTAATTCACTTTGTGTCTTCTGTATATTTGGCTTCCGCAATTTACGAATTGACTATCCGCAACTCATGAGTCTATCAAACAGGAGAAATTGTGTTCACTGGCCAGTACCTTAATTAAGCAATGAATGTTATTTTTCTAATTCATTTTATATTTTTATTCCGTCATAAAAAATGCTAGGAGTTTTTCTTTATCGAATCTGAATACCGAAATAGCTCACAGAATTGCTAAACTTAGGCGGGGCGCATAGCTTGTAGAACAGATGGTCGTTGGGGCAGCAGTGGACGTCTTTAGGCTGATAAGATGATATTTTTATTTTATACTAGTTGATGCCTGCGGCTCCGCCCGCGTAGACATCGGGGGTTGCGGCTCGCGGGGCTTTCTTTGTTATAAACATTCCCTGATATACACAAAACAATTCACAAGCGCACAAGTTTCATTGTAATTGGTTGAGCTGTTTTCGAGTTTAGCGGGAGTAAAGAACAGCCATTCATTTTTATGTATAAAATTTGACGACCACCTCATTATTGACATCTTATAATTTAATGTGTACGTTCAACAGTTTAAAAAAACAACAGCAACTTAGTACAATTACAATATTATTTATGGTATTTAATAAGAAGGACGTGAAGACCCGACTTGCACTGGGTTGCACTTTATAAAACTGCACCCAGTGCTAGTCGGGTTTTCACGTCATTCTTTATTTTATTTTCTTGTTCTCCACATTGCTCACGTGCACCAAACGGTTTCTTTCAAAACGCATCACTGTTCGAAACAAAACTCTAGCAAAAAACAATGCAAAAACAATAAAAGAAAAATACGAATGCGTTCACCACAAATCCCGCAAAAAAACCTCTTGTCCATAGGAAATACTGCAGGTAAGTGTTGCCAGGTCCATTATTAAAATCAGAGGATGCGACAAGGCAAAATTTATCAAAAAATCAAAAGATAGAATTTTTTGTTAAATAAAACAATGTTAGGCATTAAAATAACAAAACAATGCTCGGCATTAAAATTAAATTTTATTAACTCACTGAACAACAAACAAAACGAATTCCTTCCCACCCAATATTTTTGATACAATACGTTTGAAGTAATACGCCTAAGTTAAATAGAGATTGTATCGCTTTCTCCATGAATCCTATTAAGTGATACTTTTTAATTTCACCTTTTTAATTTAAAGTCCATTTTACGATGACAATTTTGTAGTGTGTAAACTATGTGTGATAATTTTGTGTTTCATTTCACGCAGGTTTTTATAACATATGTTTTAAAGTAAAGCTAGTATCTGAAAAAAAATCTGTAGGCTTTCAGTTCAAATCAGTAGATCAGTAGAATTCTGGGAAAATCAGTAGATCCCCCAAAAAATCAGGAGATCTGGCATTGCTGAGTACCTCACAGCCCGGTTTTTATCATTATTTTATTAGATTCACCTGTATGTATGTTTGTAACCGACTCCTTTGCACTCGATTTTGTCCCACTTTAAACGGACAGATTTAATTCAAACTTTGTACATCTATCTAGAATCCATACAATAGTGACCATACAATAATTTCATAAGTTTATCTCATTATCCTGAACTAAATATTTAAAAATAAATATAGTTTAAAAAACTAAAAAACACGCTTTTAAAGCACATGAAACTAAAAAGAGAAAAATAATTCTTATTTCTTAATATAAGCTGAAAACAATAATGAACGAAAAATACTAGTATTATCGGAAACAAGCGTAGGGCGCTTTGTGCCATATTTTTCGTATATCGAGCAACCCACGCTTTTTTCACAATTATACCAGTATTTTTCGTTCATTATTGTTTTCAGCTTATAATAAGAATTATTTTTCTCTTTTTAGTTTCATGTGGTTTAAAAGCGTGTTTTTTACTTTTTTTTTAACTATATTTATTTTAAATTTGGAATCAAAGAGTGACTTTTTTTTATTACATTCTCATTTGGCAAACAGAACTCTTTTCAAATAAAAACTTTTAGGTTTCTTGAAATGAGCTTATTTACCTCCTTTAGTACGTCCGTCGCGTTATTTCGTTTCGTTCATCCAGTCACCCTGTATAAATTATGTAGGTACATCCTACTAATATTATAAACGCGAAAGTCTGTAATGTATGGATGTTTATTACTCTTTCACGCAAAAACTACTGAACGTATCTGGAAGAAATTTGGTAGGTAGACAGATTAGGACCTGGATTAACATGTAGGTCACTTTTTCCAAGGTGGCTCGCGCACTGCGCACCCCTTCGAAGACAGTCATAGAAACTATGTTCACGCGAGCGAAGCCGCTGGCAAAAGCTAGTAAGAAATATATTATGTAAGAAAATTATCAGTACATCCTTTAACAGGAAAAAAGAGATTTCGGCTGGCAAGGCCTAAAGGTCGACCTTGATACTTCAAAGGCGGTTTCCACAGGGTAACCTCGATCATCAATCATTACGCTGACGGGCTGACGGAGCACTTGCTCGTATATCTACTGAAACAACACGAGATAACGACACTTCATAAAAACGTACTTCCTCCATGATAGAAATAAAGGTAAAAAAAAGTAAAAAAAAAATTCTATGACAAATAAAATAATAATAGTTTTGTTTTTACCCGACTGCCTCAGAAGGAATATTATGTTAATATTAGTAATATTCGAAAAACATGTAATGTAGATTTCTATATTCCCTGCTATACAGTCTAAACGGCTTGAAGGACTTTAACGTATCAGGTATCGTTTGGTTCGTCTTGATTTTAACCGCCTCCGTAGCTCAGAGGTAAAGTTCACTGGCTTAACACAGGAGGTCACGGGTTCGATTCCCGGCGGGGTCAATTGTAAGACTGTTTGGTTGGTGGCAGGGCAATTTCTAAGCCCGCCTGGCTAGCTACCACCATCTTATCTAAGTCTTGCCGCCAAACATCAGTGTTAAAAACATTGATGTGTTCCGGCATGAAGATAAGATAGCCAGTTCTCCATTGCGTTGGGAATCTTGGCAAGCCCGCTTCCATCTTGTGCATCATCGTCACTTACCATCTGGTGAGATGATGCCAAGGGCATACAAAAAGTGATTAAAAATAAAAAAAAAGATTCCGTGTGTAACATAGGTGGAGCTGGTTGGACTGAAGGTGCCTAGGGCTGGCGGAGGTGCAGAGGAGGTGCTGTGCGGAGTTACAGAACACACCGACTGCTCGCGCACGTAACGCATCATTCTTTGTGACATACTCGCTCAGAATGCTGATATTGACATATTTGCAGATCGTTTTGGAGCATTCGTTAGGAATTTCTATGTATATATTTAAGTCATAAAAGCCTGCTTATTACTTAATTTAGTAAGTATTCCTTTTTTATGATACATCCATTAGATTTTTTTTAATTTTTATTTATTGTATATTTGTATTTTTAATTTTAATTTGTATGCAATTTTACTTTGATTTGTGTAACTTTGAATGACAGGTTGGTGATTTGGAGAAATCTGTAAACCAATTATGACTAAATAAATAAATAAATAGGATACATTTTAATCCGACTGGCCAAAAAGAGGGGTTAAGTTTTTACGCAGTCGGGTTTAAAAAAAAAAAAAAAAAATTAAAAAAATATATATATATATATAATTAATGAATTCCTAAAGTTATTAACACCCCTTTATTAGGTCCACCTGTATCTATCTATCATTGTATCTATCTAAGTAACGGAAGATTTGAACGTGACTTTCACCCACTTCAAATCGAGTTTGGGCTCACTTCTTCTTCTTTTCGTGTGAAAGCGTCTTTATCTAAGGTGACTTTTAATTAGTTCTTGATACCAAGGGATATGAATTTACTCATGTTTACCAACAACTTTCCCAAAGAAACTATTAATATGTCAAATATTAAAAAAAAAATTTTGCTCCTTTATACATTTTTGTCGATTTGATAACTTATTTATAATCTTATTATGTATCGAGAACCAAAAATTTTTTTTTTGATTTAATTTGATTTGTGAGTAGTTTGTAATCACGAGTACATGCATTATCAATTTTCATTTTGTTATCAAGAACTAATTAAAAGTCATCCTGTATATATTGTATCCAATGCCGTGCCACTTGAACCGCGCTTTGTGTTGCCGACATGAGATCCGCGATGGTACACTGTGGTCCACTCAGGCAGGTACTCAGGTACGCTGTAGTTTGGGGTAGTCCACAGGAGCATGAGGTATCTACGTTTTCTGGTAGGATGTACCATTTGCGTAGGTTGTCCTTTGTACGGGCTACGCCGGAGCGAATACGATTAGGCGCTCCCCATGTGCACCAATCATTTTCTCCGCCTGGTTGAAGATGTTCTTTTGGCCTGACGAAATCTTTAATGTGCTGGGCTCACTGGAATGGTCTCAATAGATATTTTTTTTATACATAAAAATTGAGTGCGTTTGACTATATCTCACAAGTGACGATATTATAGTCGAGGATTGTACACGCAAACTCAAATATAGCCTATTCACTCTCGCCTTGAAGATCCCCAAATTGTAGGAGTCGGGAAACATATATATTATAGTTCGATGGTAAAAAAGGCAGTGGGTGGGGCACATAACTCGTAGAACAGATGGCCGTTGGGGTAGTAAAGTTCTCGAGTGGCGACCGCGCACCGAAAAACGTACCGTAGGTAGGCCTCCCACTCGGTGGACCGATGACCTGGTGAAGGTCGCGAAAAGCCGCTGGATGCGGGCAGCGCAGAACCGGTCGAAATTTTGGGGGAGGTCTTTGTCCAGCAGTGGACGTCCTTCGGCTGATATACCTAATGATAATTATGGTAAACAAGGGTAAAATTTTAGTATATATTGGTTCCAATTTTTTTTAATCTTTAGAATATCTCTTATTAAAATGAAATATATGTCTACAAATTTATTTATTTTTATTTAAGATGCTATACACGTGACCGCGGGTAATGCTAAGTGCAGCATTAGGCAACCGCCGTCAAAATCAAATCAAAATAATTTATTTTAAATAGGTGTTTTACACACATTTTTAAAAAGTAAAAAAAACATTATGACTATTACAAATAATGTCATGATTGAGATTATAGTCTCAGGTAATAGTATTTGTTAAAGAATCAACATATATATATCTTTGTCATTTACATAATCTATTATTTTATAATATCCTCTAGAGCACAAACACTTTTGACATGAGTCTTGAATTTATTCTCTGACAAACTAGTTACATTTTATGAAATTTTATTGTAGAATCTTATACACTGCTCCACAAATGAATTTTTAACCTTACTTAGTCTCGAAAAGGCTATATCTATTTTATTTTATTTTTTTAAATTCAAATTAGGCCTGCCACTGTTTTTAGAAAATAAATGCATTTTTTTACGAACGTACCTACATGATGTTTTCTTATATAAATTGACTAACAACAGTTAAAATTTTGATTTCTTTGAACTTATTCTTTAACGACTCACGTGATCGCATCTGATACTGATAGATTGCGCGGATAGCTCTTTTCTGTAAGATGAAAATAGTTTCTATATCAGCCGCATGCCACAGTAGGATGCCTTAAGACATTATACTATGGAAGTAACTAAAACCGTTAACTGTCTTATTTTTTTAACGGC
Organism: Coleophora flavipennella; assembly: GCA_947284805.1. Lineage (NCBI taxonomy): Eukaryota > Metazoa > Arthropoda > Insecta > Lepidoptera > Coleophoridae > Coleophora > Coleophora flavipennella. Next base: position 4,845,867 of record OX369256.1, read on the forward strand.
ATAATCAGCTGAACTAAACCTTCCCGCTAAAGTTTCAATGTGGGGTCCGCATTGAAGTGAAACATCCAAAATTATACCAAGGAACACCGTAGTATTTATAAATTCTAATTTATTACTGTCTAATATTACACTATTATTGACTTTTTTTACATTTGGTAAACTAAATCTTCTATGTAACTGTTTAGTAATCTGTGATCTTATACACTTTGTTTTCTTAGCATTTAATAATAAGTTGTTCACAGTGAGCCAGTTCAGTATCTTTGAAAGAATGTTGTTTATTTCGTCAATTTCGTTTTCTTTCCTATCCACTTTAAAAATAAGAGAAGTGTCATCCGCAAACAACACAATATTTGACAGATGTTGCACCATAAAAGGCAAATCATTTGCGTAAACAAGGAAAAGAAAAGGCCCTTATATGAAACCCTGAGGCACACCCATTGTCCCTTGGATAGCACGGTTAGTTGTGCCACAAGATAAAAATAAGAAGAATAAAGATGCAAGCAAGACTTACAATCAATCCTTTTTACCTAAATAATTCAGCGATAATCTAACTTATAACTACGCGGAAACGAAGACTCCTAATTGCAAACTGAAACTTTATTTACCAACGCCGGCGCAGTTGTGATAAACGAGTTGGCTCGATCATTCTTAGACAATAACATTTTACTAGCAAATTAAGTGAGTACTTTATCAAGCACAATAATTCATTATTATGTTTGCATTTGATTAAACTTTTCATACTGAAATCAACGCTGTAATTAGAGCCGTCATTCTGTGGACATTTCCACGGCTGTGACTCTGACAGCTGACTTGTTGAATGAGCAATACAAGTATGTGAATTAATCTTATACCTACACGTCAGAATAGAATCAACATCCTGAAATGTCACTTCCGATGGTCTGGTTAGTGGTAGCACGGAGAAATGTGATTAGATTAGATTTATTAATCATCATATTAGCTCATATATACACGTACCCTCAGAGGGGCTCGAGCCTACCCTAAATTAGGGCGATTGCGCCTTAGTCGACCACGTGGGCCCAGTGCGGGTCGGTCGATTTCACACAAACCTTCGAGTTTCGTCGCAGACGCGTGCAGGCTTTCTCACGATGTTTTTCTTTCACGGTAAGAGCGTCGGATAAACGTACAATGAAATCTAAATTCGAAAAGACATTGGTGCGTGGCAGGATTCGAACCACGACCTCCCGGACAGAAGGTAACGGCTCTAGCTGTTACGCCATCGATGCTCCTAGATTTACCTATCAACCAACTTTCAAAAAGGAGGAAATTCTCAATTCGACTGCACGTTTTTGTGTGTGTGTGTGTTTGTTACGCGATATCTTCGCAGATTGTGAACCGATTTTCATGATCCTTTTTCGATTCGATAGCATATGCTCCCGAGTTGGTCCCATATAAATTTAATCAAAATCGGTGTAGAACTTTATTAGAAAATTACAAAAACCAAAAATAATAATGCAAAATTGTACTAAGTTGTTGTAGTTTTTTTAAAGTGTTCAACGTTTTTATTTTATCAAAAGTCACATATTCATAAAATGTGCATATGTAATTATAAGATAGGTATGTCAATATCGAGATGGTCGTCAAATTTGCTTACGAAATCAAAATATTAAATCAATTTAAAATAAAATTTATTACGTAACCCATTTAGTGCGGAAAGTACTTTTTTTTATAATTGCATGCCATTTTTAATCGTTCTACTAGCTTAGGAAAAATAAATAAAAATACTGAAAAAATTAAATTTCCTGTGTTATACTTATAAACCGCTGGTGGCGTATCTGCGTTAATTAGGGTACTGGCCAGTGGGGCCACATTTGCTCCTGTTTGATAGACTTTTGAGTTGCGGATAGTTAATTCGTAAATTGTGGAAGCCAAAAATATACAGAAAACACAATGTGAATTAGGAAAACCCACCAAATAAACGTTTTTTTGCTCAAAGTGGTACTTTCTTTATGATGAGTATCTACTGAGAAATCTTGTTCACTATTTTTTTAACTGTTTATTTGCCTTTTTAAGGGTAGGCTAAGGTTCATTGGCCATATATCATAAAATCATAAGGTTCATTGAAAATATATCCTATATCACTCATGGGATTAAGACGAATCTAACGACACCTCATACTCCATAATTCATCAAGGCGTATCGGCTACGGAGCGTGCCAAAAAATCAATTACCTCTTTTTTTGCTAGTCGGGTAAAAATGTATCCTATGTCACTCACGGGATCAAGACAATTTAACAACACCTCGCATTCAAAAATCCATCAAGCCGTAGGCTACAGGGCGTGCCAAAGAAATAAACAGTGAACAGCCTCCATAGCCCAGAGGCAAAGTTCACTGTCTTTACACAGGAGGTCGCGGGTTCGATTCCCGGCGGGGTCATTTGTAAGACTCGGTTTGGTTGGTGTTAGGGCATTTTCTAAGCCCGCCTGGCTAGCTACCACCCTCTTATCTAAGTCTAGCCGCCAAATATCAATGTTGATATCATTGGTGTGTTCCGGCATGAAGATAAGATAGCCAGTTCCCCATTGCGTTGGGGAATCTTGGTAAGCCCGCTTCCATCTTCGACAACATCGTCACTTACCACCAGGTGAGATGTTGTCAAGGGTTTACCAATAGTGAATTTAAAAAAAAAAACATACATACTTACATGTATAGTATAAACATACACTCAAAAAACATAACCCTTCTTCTGGCGCATTCGGGTAAAAATATAGGCTGTTAAAATGTTGGTCAATCGATGGATGGCATACCCAGGTACATTTAATGGGATTGATTCAGGGGCTTCATCATACGTGGCTAAACTCGGCCTTTGTACTTACGTCACTTTATAGGCTGACTGACGTAACTAATAGTGTACTTACGTATTTAAAACACTTTCGTCATAGTAAAAGGAAAGAATAGTAGGTTGTCTTCATACAATGATACATCGCGCGGTTTGTATGTGTGCACGCCAGTAGGCACGCACCATACGCACGCACACTACAATAAATAGGAAAGACATAAGACCAAAGACTATTCCTATTTATTGTAGTGTGCGTGCGTATGGTGCGTGCCTACTGGGGCGCGCACACATACAAACCTCGCAATGTACCAGTGTATGAAGACAATCTACTATTCTTTCCTTTTACTATGCTTTCATGTCCTTCTCTTACAAACGCGTGGACTTCTACGTAAATATTATGGGGTTTTCCGTGTCTACGCCATAAACAAATAAAAATGTCTTTGGACGTCTTTGTGATCGAATCCGTTAAACTAATTCATACCGAAAATACAATCTCATTGCATTTTAGGGACTATTTTATTCTTCATATACAATACAGTCGCAGTGGGCAGGGCACATAGCTCGTAGAGCAGATGGCCGTTGGGGCAGTAAAGTTCTCGAGTGGCGACCGCGCACCGGGAGACGTAGCGTAAGCAGGCCTCCCACTCGATGAACTGAAGACGTGGTGAAGTACGCGGGAAGCCGCTGCGAAGCCAAAGCCGGATGCGGGCAGCGCAGTACCGGTCTTTGTGGAAATCCTTGGGGGAGGCATTTGACCAGCAGTGGACGTCTTTCGACTGATATGATGATGATGATGATAAAAGACATGAAGTATACCTACTCGTTCCTATCGATGACTAAGGAGTAAAGGAGTTGACAGAGGCGTTCAGAACTATATGTTCGTAAGTTTTTTAATAAAACTGAAGTAAAACAACAAATATTAAAAATTGACCAAGTGTGAGTTGTACTCACGCTACGGAGTCTGAATGACAAAAAAAGCATATTTTCAACCGAAAAGGAGAAGGTTATCAATTCAACTGTATTTTTATTATGCTTGTTACCTCATTACTTTTTACTGGGTGAACCGATTTTGATGATTCTTTTTTTATTTGAATGCTAGTGCTTCCCGTATAGTCTCATATAAATTTAATCAAAATCGGTGTAGTACTTTATTAGAAAATTAACAAAAACCAAAAATAATAATGCAAAATTGTATTAAGTTGTTGCGATGGAAGTCGGTTTTTTAACGTGTTGAGCGGTTCAATTATTTTCGCACGCGTTCTGTTTGTAACGTGAATAGGTATCATTGTCATTTCTCAATGTACTATGTAGTTGTGTGGAGAGGTGTGGTGGTACGGAACCCTCGGAGTGCTAGTCCGACTCGCACTTGGCCGTTTTTTATATGTAAGAAGAGGACGAAAAAGAAGATGATAAGTCCTTGGCATCATTTCACCTGGTTGTACTTGAGTGCGAACTTGGAAAACATGAGGAATAATCCAACCTTGACCGTTGTTCGAATTGTTTTCTGTTTGCATATTCATGCAGGTAACATATTATTTCACTTGTCATGCTCTAAAAGTACGCCAATATAGCTCTAAGCGGAACTAAAGTGACCACTTTAGTGACTTTACTCTCTTGGGAGTGAAAAGTAATTAGTTTTTTTAATTTCCTTCATGTGACGTAGACAAAGTCAAACAGACAGTAAAATATACTATTATCTGTGGAGTGTAGACCATCTTCATTGCGAAAATATAGTTCCATGGGTCTTACGCAAAGAAGGTGACGCCATGTGTTTTCAAATCTTTTGTGATTTTTTATTTTATTAAGTAATATTTATTAAATGTTTTTGTACTAAATTGACTATTTTTCTCGCGCTCATAGTGAAAAGTACAGTTTGCACCTCGAGACTAAACACCAACTCAATATATCCTCGGTTTCGTTCAAACCACTTCTGGTATATTATGACTTCGTTAAGTCCCTCGATATAACATATACTATATTTATTCTGTACCTCAAAACGAGAAGGATGAAAGACAGTAATCAATATTACTTTTAAGGGTTTCGCAGTCTCTACAAGAAGCCATCGCAGGATCATTCTGTCTGTCCGTCCATCACAGACAATCACAGGGTCATTACATTAAGTTTCCATTAATTATCGAAGCGAGACCCCGCCCTACCTCTGGGTAGCAGAATGCTTCGCAGAAGAAAAATCATCGGTTTTATTCGGAGTCTTTTACATGGTACCTAGTTTACAAAGCGGCGCAAAATCGGCCATTTTACAAAACGCCGCCGTTTTGTAAAGCAGCGTTGCAAACCGGCGGATTCTACAAACGGCTACGACATATAAATGGTGAAAACAAAAATGGTGTATAACTGGAGTTTCTACTCATCATACTGAACAACTTTCCCCAAGGAACCCATAGTCATTTGCCAAAAAAAATTGGACCCTCCATACTAAAATGGTCGATCAGCTGATCGATTTGTATAAAGAATTAAAAAAAGTCGTAGAACAAAAGTAGTTCAGTTTGATGAGTAGAACCCCCATGCCCCAGTTAACGAGACCTACACCAATTTTGTTACACCCTGTATCATCATATCAGCTAATATACGTCCCCACTGATGGGCTCCAGCCTATACCCTGAATTAGGGCGATCGGGCCTTATTCGACCACTCGGACCCAGTGCGGGTTGGTCGACTTCACACACAACATTCGAGTTTCTTCGCAGGTGTGTTGCAGGTTTCCTCACGATGTTTTCATCGGTGACTATATGTAAGTAAGTTTCGAAAAACTCATTGGTACATTGGTCGTCCGGATTTGAACCGGGCACCTCTGGTTAGGAGGACCGAGTCGTTACCGGATTAGCCACTGACGCTTCCTGTGGGTGTGACACTCTTTATATTGTTATAGTTATAGTGTGTCCGTGCACTAGTCTTGCCTGTGGTAAGGTATACATATATATTAGAACTAACATACAGTATGGACACTCCCTGCCGCTCTCTAATTTGTGACCTCACCCCCTCGTCACCCATTTTGATACAGATTGGTTACAGTTTGGTTGTCGAACGTATAGGGCTTCGGCGCCATTTTGTTTGTTCTCTCATTCCTTTTTTGAAATGTCATTTCTGGCCCGTTGTATGAAGTGTCCAGGGTGGGCCTGTGGCATGGTTTTCCATATATTTAACAAATAGTACCTACGATGTCTGATTATCTCGTGGGTACAACATATAAGGCATTGCAGATTAGGAATATTTAAACGTACCTACGCGCAGCGCCTAATGATATTATACTTCATCATTATACTTCTCTTCCCCCCGGACCGCCGACTGGTGCACACGTCTACTTAACCCATATTTCATTATTTACGAATAATTTTAATTCAAGAATATCAATTTAATTCGAATCAAAATAATAGGAGTGCATAAACCCAAGGAGATACCAGGAGTAACTGTGAGTGTCTATACTATACCTACCTGCATGGTCCGTATTATCGCAAGCATTATCGATCTATTGTGTTAAGCCCCGCCCCTCTGCCAATCAGCGCACACGCAGTTGCCGCTAATACTTCTCGCGGACCGTGGGCAGTACAGGCACTACGTGTTGTGGGTGCAACATAGACTACGGAAACAGACTACGAAAATTAACTTCTTTCAATCATACTGCCCTGGTACTATGGCTGACAAATTGAACAAATCCCTCTCGGAATCCGACTTAAATTCCGAGAAAATTACTACTCCGCCCAATTTTGCTCTCACTCGAAACAAGCGGCGACGCGACGAAGATTTGGTTACGGACTTTGCAGACTTCAAAGAGGAAGTTAAGCAGATGATTGCCTCCATTACGACTGCGCAAACAAAGGAACTGCAAAAAATAACTCCCGTACTAAAAGACATACAGCAATCGAACCAGAACATCGAGCAGTCTGTTGCAGCTCTCACAGCACAAAATGAAGAGTTTAGGAAGAAAATTCATGCGCTGGAAAACCAAGTACAGGAAGATAAAAAGCACATAGCGCTGCTGGAAGATAAACTGGAGGAAATGCAAAGAAATAACAGAAAAGCTAGTTTTGAGATTAAAAATGTTCCTAAAAAGCCTACAGAAACCAGAGAAGATCTCATAGATATGGTCTTGTGTCTTTCCAACACCGTGGGTTGCAGCATCAATAAGCAAGACATTCGGGACATTTACAGAGTTCGCGGCAAGAAGGAGACAGCTAACTGTCCGATAATCGTAGAAACGAACTCTACTCAGGTAAAGTTAGATATGCTCAAAATGACTAAAGCTCACAACATCAAGAACAAGACAAAGCTTTGTGCCAAACACTTAGGCCACCGAGTGTCAGAGAATACACCTGTGTTCATCTCAGAGCAACTAACCGCAAAAGGCTCTCGATTACATTTTCTTGCGCGTGATATAGTTAAGAGTAAACAGTACAAATTCTGTTGGACTTCGTTTGGAAAAGTCTACATTAGGAAAGACGAAAACTCTCCGATAATATTTATTCATAATGAAGCTC